>PITA01000629.1:77397-198699 GCA_004023965.1 Spilogale gracilis
AGACACACACATAGGTCTAGGGTCAGAGGAAATCCTTGATTAGACTAGCTGAAGCCATTCATAATAAGAAGAGAACAGAGAAGCCATGGAAATTGCTTAAGTGCTGATAAATCAGCAAAGCTAATACGTTTGAGTAAAATGATATAGTGTAGGGCGAGGGGGTGGCCCAGAAGAACAAGATCTGGAAGAGCAAACATGGACAAGTGTGTCTGGGGCGAGGGTAGGCACTAAGTCCCAGAACCATGAGCAGCCTGGTCACCAGGGATGAGACTGGACAAGAATGCTCTGAGCCTCGGGGCGCCTGGCTGACTCCATCAGTTGAGCATGTGACTCTTGGTTTGGGTTTAGGTCATGATCTTGGGGTCCTGGGACTGGGCTCAGAGAACCACCCTGTGCTCAGCGTGGAGTCTGTGTCCGGATTCTCTCTCTCCCTCTGCCCCTCCCCTCGTGCTCACTCACTCACGCACTCTCTCTCTCTAAAATAAGTAAATCAAAAAAAAGAAAGAGAAAGAAAAGAAAAGAAAAGAAAAGAAAAGAAAAGAAAAGAAAAGAAGAAAAAAGAATGCTCTGGGCCTCACATCTCAACTGGGGGTGGCGCTGCCCCCACAGGGGCAACAGGCGGCATTTCTGTCGTCTGGGAGAGAGGAGGCTCCTGAGTTCTAGTGGGGAGAAACCAGGGACGCTGCTAACCGTCGTACAATATACAAGAGAGTTTCCCTGCCCCAAATACCCCTGGAGCCCAGGCTGAGAAGCCCTGAGTGTGCAACAGCAGTGGGTCAGGCAGCCCAGGTTCAATCTGCCCCGTATGATCCTGGGCAATGTCTTTAACCTCAATGTGCCTCGGTGTCTTCATCTCTAAAATGGAGAGGGCATTAGTCCCTGCCTTCCACGGGGATGTGGGTACAGAACTGAGGCCATTGGGGCAATAATCACACTTGCGGGCACTGAGAGGAAAAGACAGAGGCTATATCATATTCTTTGGAATGAGGTCTCAAAGCACCCGGGTCAGCATGACGGGTGGGGTAATGCTCTAAATGGGGCATCAGAAGAATAGGGTGTGGGTCTGGGTTCCCTCACACACAATGGGTAACTGTGAAAAGTGGCCCAGTCTTCTCCTGCCCTCCCTGTCCTAATCCACATGTGGATATAGAAGCACAGGACCCCTGTCTCCATGACCACCCCGATGGGAACAGTCCTTCCCAGGTTCCACCGTCTAAGAGGAGAGACCAGGGACAATTAACTGATATGCCCACTCTAAGCTGGAGTACCCTTCCTCCACATGGCAGTGGGGGGCCCACCTGCCCCAGAGAACTTTCCTAGGGAACACCTGAAGCCATCTTTACTTAACATCAAATAGATGGTCAAAAAGCATTAGCTAAGAATATCTCAGTTAATGTGGGCTTTCTCAACCTCAGCCCTACTGACATTTGGGATGATTCTCTGGGTAGGGTTGGGGGACTATCCTGTGTATTATAGAATATTCGCAGCAACCCTGGACCTCTAACCACTGGATTTAAGTAACCCCTAATGGAGAATCACCGAACTAGCACGGTGTACTAAAATAATCCGTGTGAAAAGATAAATGTTGTACTCAAATCTCATCTCTACCCCTTGCAAGCCATGTCCCCTCTTCAAGATTCTGTTCTTTCATCTGTACATGGGTCTAGTATTACTCTGTAATGGCAATGAAGTCATATGTAAAGTTCTTAGCACAGGATCTGGCACATGACTCGAAAAGCTTTTATAATCTTGTTTCTTTTACGTGGTGGAAAGTTAGAGTCAGGACAGAACTTATTGGCTGGGTCCCCAGAACAGATCCACCTGTAATGAGAGGAGCTACAAACAGACGGTGCATACGGCCCAATGCCTCTTTAACCCGGAGCCATGAATGTCTGCTCCCTCCTCTATGGAGTGGGTCTGATTTAGATCACCACCATCACCACCAGTGAAAGAAGACACCATTGGAATCTTTGGCATATCTGCAAGCCGTCTTGACCCCACTCTGATTCAAACCCTTGACCCTTCAAGTCTTCCCTTTTTTTAGGGAGGGAGACTGTGAACACCAGCTCTTTACAAGATCCACCAACGCGGGGGAAGAATGAGCGCTGCAGCAGGCCAGGGTAGGGCACGGCGGGTCTCCCCGACAGTCTGTTTTTAAATCCCTCCAAACGAAAGCCAGTGTGCTGGCAGACCTGAAAACGGAAGCAAAGCCCTCAAGGACAGCTGCAGGCCGACATCCTGACGAAGAAGTGGTACTAATTTAAGCCCATTTTGCGAGGTGGCCACACGATTTTCCATGGGAAATTAGCACTGTCTGGTAGGGATGGTTAAGCACCTTACCCCGTCTCAAGGATGCTGGAAACAAAAGCCTTTCAGGGAGCCTCCCAAGTGGTACATTCAGCAGGACATTGCGCCCTAAGCATTTTCTTCCCATACTACGTCATGCTAAATAGAAGAGACTATTGAGATTTAAGATGCCTTTCAACGCTATTTTGGTGACAAGGAGCCAATGATGGTCCCAGTCCTGCCCCAACTTTTATTTTTCCTCCTGGTGGAGTTCCTACAGGACATATGAAGCAAAGAACCCTAGCCAAATGCAAGCAAAGACTGCTTTGTTATTAGCTGGACTGATACCCAACACTACAGTGCTGAACTTTCTAGAAAGGCTAGTCTGTGTAGCACAGACTTGACATTCACCTTCTTAATGCAAATAAAAATCCTGGCAGGATGGAGTAAGGAGGAACTCTAGATATTAGGCATATGGCTGACCCAACTCACCTGATGGATCACCCTGTGTTTTTTTCTGGAGGCTGAGGGACCAGCAGGAATGAAAGGATCTGGCTGGGCAGGATCTGGCTAGCTCAACTCAGTCACCCAAATGTATGGAAGGAACAGGAGAGAGGGAGCTTAGGGCTGTACACATCTTTAAACCACAGGACCCCCAGTAAATGTGGCCCATATTAGCCTCTCCTACCCTTCTTGCCCATCAGCATACCCCGCGCCCAGAACACTGGAGGCAGGAGCCATTGCAGTTTCAGCCCTCCCAGGGGTCTTCGTTATGGTGCCACTGGACCCATCCTCCAGCTGCCATGAATACGGGGTGCATACTGGCTTGCAGCTGCCCCCTATACAGAAGATTGCCCACAACTAATAGAAAGCACCTTGCATATTGGAGATCACACTCCCTCCCCTCACCTACGCAGGAGCATCCCACAGCCAGTGGCTGGCCCTCCTGCCTCACAGATAGATAGTTCAGGGCTACCGTACACGCTCTCAAGTCAGGATTGGCAAGTCACAGCCCGGGGCCAATGTGGACCCACTGTGCCTTCAACTCAACTCCTTGTGCCTATCAGAGCCCGGAAGAGAGCAGACAGAGCAGATGTTTATTGAAGAGAATGGAATAAAATTAAACCTCAAAAGATCAGCAGGACTGGTAGGGTAGGGAGAGGAAAGCATTGTTTTAGGGCTTTATTACGTACTGACCCATCTGCCACCAGCGTTAGCCTGCCTCCCCCCACACCACTGTGCCTGGCTAACCCAGCTCCCCAATGAACACTACTTAGATTCAACAACGGTTAACATTTTACATCCTATATTTTTGTAAATAATGGCAAACATTCTTTGGGCATTTACTGCAGGCCAAGCACCCAGCAGGTGCCATAGAGCATAAATGATAAGCTCTCTTCTTCTTCCCATTTCACTGATGAGCAAAATGGGGCTTCAAGAAGTAAAATCACTTTCCAAATTCAAGCAGCTGCTAAAGGTTACCGCCGACATGGAGCTGGGGTGGGAGCTAACTTCCTGATCGCCGGGTTGTGCTGCCTATGATCCCCGCCTGCAGAACACGCTGGAGAATCCCAGAGGTTATGGGGTTACTTCTAGGGTGTCAGAGGCAGATCCTGAAGATATGGCTCCAGAGAGTGGCTGAAAAGCTGACTGAGCTCAGGAAGGAACACACCTGTGAGGTGTGAGAGCCCGTCAGAGATGAGCTCCTATGGCATCTACCCCAATCCTGCCCTTCCTTGCCATACATCTCCGACATGACCATTATTAGTGACTGGGCTCAGAAGCTTGCCACCTTGTATGATCTGAATTGATCCAGTAAAGAATTCTCTGAAAAGCACCATTAAGATGATTTATAGTCTAATTTCGGTTGCTATAGATTCTGAGTCAGACTTACGACTGGAAAGAGGAGAAGAAAAAAAAAATCCTGCACTCGCTTGGAATTCAGGCGAAGGTTTCCGTATTGATAGAGAAGCATGGCTGGCTGGGAAAAAGTCATATTTTTTAAGTTTACAGCTACCATTCCTGGTTTGGGGTTGCTATGGCAACCGAGGGCCTGGGGTGGGGGGTGGGGGCTCTGCAGCACGGAGTGCTGATTGATAGGTCTCCCGAACACTGTTTAGACACTTCTGTGCTAGGAGCCAGATAACATTAGTTTATTTATTAAAATACATGTTAAAATACTGAGCAGTCTCTCTTGCCCTGGCATTTCATTCTAATCATTGTTGTTAAGGAATTGTTAACAGCCTACTGATAGGAATGGAAGGCAGGTCCCATCAGGGAGCTTAAGGCCATTTTTCGAGGGTGGGGATGTGCCCAAGGCTCTGGGCAGCCCCTGCATGTGGGTAATCATGCTAACTGGACACCATTGACTGCTTCCCTGTACCCCCAGCCCCATCTGGGTACCGGACACACCCGGGCTTGCAGGGAATTTGAGGATCCTGGCTGTGAGGGTGGCCAGACCTGTATCCCGCTAAGGCCTCCGAATTTCTGTGTTCTCCGTCACCAGGCTGCCAGCCCGGCCTGGGCAAGTGGCAGTTTGCACCTCGAGCAGAACAAGTGTCACAGGGCACAGGGGGCCGGTGTATATGGCCCGTCAAAGGTGGCATGGCTCAGGAGATGACCTACAGCTGCGATCTGGACAGGCTGGGTATGAATAGCTATGTTGCTACTTGCTAGATTCCTTAAACTAAGCCCAAATACTAGCCACCGCTGCACTAGGCCATGAGTTCCAATCTCCAGAGCAACCTAGATATAAGCTTTCCTTTCATGCGCCAGCTCGTCCTATTTATATTTGAGGAGATCACTATCATACCCATCTTAAGTGCCCCTTTGCTCATTTATTCCTTCTCTCATTCATCTACCCAATCATTCCATAGATAGGTGTGGAGATTCTACTGTGGGCCAGACATTGGGCCACCAGGCTCAATGGAACAGGCATAGTCCTGCTTCCATGTAATTTATATTTTACGTGGGAGAAAAGCACTAGAAACTATTTTTTTTAAGTTTTTTTCACCGTGGATCTTAAGAATGATAAAGGAAAAATAGATGATTCTAAAGGATAAACCTAGTATTCTCTGGGAACACGTAACTAGGACAAATAGAAACTGGTTTGGCAAAGAAGATGCTAGGAGAGAGGCATGACATATCTGAAGGGAAAAGCATTCCAGAGAAAGTGAGAAGCGTGGGCAAAGGTCCTGTGGTAAGAAAGAATCCAACATGTTTGAGGAACTAAACGAGTAGTGGAAGTGAAAGAGAGTGAGAGATTCCCCTGGAACATAATGAAGTCAGGAAAAAAATCCCATTCCTTACCTCTCTTCCAGCTTCTTGAAAAGCACATAGAAAGGAAGGCAGGTCCTGGATGGATTATAAAGGCTGGAAACAAGTCAGGCTACTAATTTCTTCCAGACCTTGATCCCTGCATATGTCTGTGATTCTTGTGTTTATGCACTGTCACCTTGTTTAAGCTGTGTTTCCCAGAATCACCTTTGCCATAGGGTTCTGGCTTAAACTTTCCAAAAAAAGAATCTGTGGGCGATTTTGAAGTCACATATTGAACTACAGCCGTTAAGAGTCACTGAGTCCGATATAGTGAGGGACACAGATGTTCTCTGGAGACCTCAGTATGCCCTCCCTCTCCTTTGCGCCGCAGCAAGCTTGCCTTCCTGACCACCCACCCTGCTGACCAATGGCATTCCTAGGCCACTACCAGGCGCCTGGCTGCTGACTTTTAGAGGTACAGCCATACAGAGTCAACTGGCCCCACAGAGCCCCCCGGGGCATCCC
Source organism: Spilogale gracilis (assembly GCA_004023965.1). NCBI lineage: Eukaryota > Metazoa > Chordata > Mammalia > Carnivora > Mephitidae > Spilogale > Spilogale gracilis. The sequence continues at coordinate 83,467 of PITA01000629.1, forward strand.
TTTCCGGTCCTGCTTCTCCACCTGCATGTGTTGAGAGTCTCATATTTGCCCCCAGGCCAGTGCTCCAGACAAACTGGTTATTGGCTTTCTCTGATGCTCTCACTCCCCTCTCCAGGCCTTTACTTCTCCAGCTTCTCACCCAGGTCTGTGAGGTCCAATTTCTGTAAGAAAAGCCAGCTCCTCTCATACTAATCATGACTTTGTTTCCCAGTGAAGCTCAAATGACATCAATCCAAGAGAAGAGAAGGGAAGAGAAAGGAAGGGCAGCGGAGGAGAGGGCAAAGCCAAGAAGACAAAACATCTCCATCCTAAGATATCATCAAGCTGCCTTGTCCTGCAGAAGGGATTCCGGATGAGAGCCACCCCGATCGGGTACCTTTTGTGTCCTTCCTCCGTGATTTGAGCAAGTCACTGTTGTTGGCCTGTTGACACTCATTTCATAACTGAGGAAAAACAGGATGCCTTTCTGTCATCAGGAAACATGGCACTGATTTAAATGGGCATTGAGGTGCAGGGGGAGGTGAAAACAGAACTCTCGCTCCTCCCTTTCTCACTTCCACGTGTCCCCTGCCCTGTTGGGACAGCACCTGCCATGGTTCCGCTCCACCACTCACGGGTCAAGACCCAGCATGGCATCTGGGGGCCCAAGGCCTGGGCTCAAATACATGCTCTGACGCCTCCTGCATGTGGCCCTCGAGTGATATCACCTCCCTTTTCATCCAGAGAAGCGTACAGTGAGAAAGTGCGTAGGAAGTTCTCAGCACAGTGCTTGACAGTTTGTAAGTGCCCCTGTTCTCATTGTACTTGTTACAACAAGTCCAAATTCCTCTATCTGGCTTTGCATCTTTGAATGAAATAAAATATACAAAAGTGATGCATATTTTGTCCAACATTTTTTTTCACAGCAGCATGTGCTGCTTACTCTGAGAATTCTATTCCCTTCCCTGGTGTTCTTTCTCTTGTTCCTTAGTCAGCCAGTGAAGTAGTGGCTGACTCTCTGGTTTGGCTCTCCCAAAAGCCATTCCCAAACCTCATAACTTCTCCCACTCCAGACAGAATGAAAATAAACTGGATAGCTGCTTTGCCATGCTCCCTGCAGCTGAGAGTGGACCCTTGACCCAGTTGTGGTTAGTGAAATATAATGGTGGAAATTCCTAAAGCATAGTGTCTGGGAAGGCTTTACTTTTCTGATGAAAGGGAAAAGTCTTATTGGTGCTTCCCTTCCTCCTTCCTGCCTTGAACGTGGGTGTGATGACTAGTGCCGTGGCAGCCATCTTTCACACATGGGGATGAGAAGCTTAGAAGCCAAGAGTACGAGAACAGATGGACAGAAAGGACCCGAGTCCTTGAAAACACAACTGAGTTTCTGAACAAACCTGGAGACACATACGTGTCCTTATACTTATTCAATTTGTCATTGGGTAGAGGTTTGTGATTACCACTTTTCATCATTTCTGTTACTGGCATGTGAAAGTGTTCTTAACTGATACCAGGTTACTATGTCTCTTTTACATAAAGGGAGGCTCAAAATGTGCAAATTCCAAAAGATTTCACAGCTTTTAAGTAGCAGAATCAGAGTTCAGTCCCAGAATTCTCTCCAGTTCCAAGCTTTTGACCAATACCATTCTGCTGTGCTCTAGGAATATAAGTTTTCCTACTCTGCCCTTTCTCCTCCATATATTTAAATTCCATTTTGATATCAAGACTGAGTCCTAGACCCACCATAAGTCTTTCCATGTTTAATCCAGTCTACAGATAACTCTTGCTGCACTGATTCTCATTTTCCCATTTCTACACTTAAATGGGGCACTTTGTGATTTTCTAATTCTTCAGGGGCATTGCTCCCCTCCCCTGCTCCCACCCCATGAGATTATGTGCCTCTTAAGGTCAGAGAAGTCACCTACTACAGAATGAAGATCAGGGGATTTGGAGCTTGGTTCAAATTCCAGTTTTACCTCTTGCCTGTTGTGTGGCTTCAAGAAAAAGTCAGTTTGTCTCTCTGGGTCTCAATTCTGATTTATGCAAAGAAGGTCATAATGTTGCCTTAAGGTATTAATGAAGAAACTATTTGTAAAGCAATTAGCAGAGTGTCTGACTCACAACAGACACTCAAAATGATAGCTACCACTGTTATTACTGTGTGCTTTATTTCTTGCATACTGCCTTAGTGTGTCGCAAAGGGACAACAAATAGGATGAGTTCAATAAGCAACTGTTAATAGAATGGTCCATTGACTATTTCATTAAGAACTTACTGAGATGTCACTTTATTCCAGACAATGTGCTAAGTATTTGACTTTAAAGATTTTTTTAAAGTCGAATACAATAACCCTGTCTGGAACACATGAACAGATAACTATAATACAATGTGACAAATTCAATAATAAACTCCTAGGGTTTTATAGAGGAAGAGCGCTTATCAAATCTAGGAAGGCTTCCAGGAGGACGTCCCAACTTGTCTCCAAAAGAGTAGAAGAAATTAAACTATAGGCTCTGCCAATGCCTTCCGGCCCCCAGAACTTGGTTTTCCTTGCCTGAATTAAATATAGCAACAGCAGACACAGGAGTGGCGTTTGCATATCTACAACTAAGGACTTAGATTCATGTTTATGATAATTTGCTCATGCATCTTAGGACTCCTGTCTAGAGGCTGGATTAGTTAGAAACAAGCTCCTTTTCAAGCTCACTTTCATTTCAGCTTTTCCTCCTTTGCAGTAAACACACAAGTCATTCTCTAAGCTCTCTCCCTTCCCTTTCAAGCACCGTGTGTCTTCTCAGAAGCAGCCTGCCAAGAAATAAAGGTTAATTCTGCAGGGAATGAATTGCCACGTTCTTATTTTAAGTTTTGATTTAGAGAAGCCACGTGGCCCTCTCTTTATTTTGCAAAGTTCCGTCACATCTCCAAAGGCAGATCCTTCAATGTCCCTCCACACAGGGGCCAAAGTCACAGGCAAGATGTTGATCCTCCAACTCTGAAAAGGCAGGAGACTAGCTTTATCAGTGGCTCACAAGCCCTAGGTGAGGGGCGCTCTGTTGGAAGGCTTCCATCCTGCCAACCTGACTGCACCCAGGGTGCTATAAAATCAACGGGCAACAACAAGGCTGACAGTAGCACTTAGATAAGAGCCCCTGAGGTTGATGCATTTAAAAAATACCAGAAGATCACAGGTGCCATCCTCAGTTGGTTACTGTGCTGCCGGAGTACTGCTGTCTTCCAGCTGTAAGCATCTGATTGCCCTGCATGGCCTGGTCTGAAAAGACTTTCCAAGGGCTTCTTGGGGTCTCTCCTATAAGGAGACTGCTGTATGACATGGAATGTTCGGTAGGTCTTGGCTGTTTCATTCATTTACCGAATATTAATGACTATCTACTGTGGGCCACGTGCAAACCAAATCCCAAATATGGACAAGCAGGGTTGCCAGCTACACTTATCAAGTTCTGTGCTGCACACAGAAGGAAACTGTGGGGTCAAATCCACTCCCCAAGCTATGAACTCATGCCGCTGTGCCTGCCAAGAAGGTGGGAAGTTTTCTAACTCCCCTGCTTAGAGAGAGCAATTTCCTCTAATTTGCACAAACATGCAGTCTATTTGGTGTACAGGGAAATCACAGTGCTTGCTTTTATTCTAGAAGAGGAAGAGGAGGAGGGGGCCAGAAGATGTGCACTGTGAGCAACTTGAAATATGAGCTCATGCAATTTTTCGTACTTGGGTAGTCTAGATAGGAGCTACTTATCATGACCCCTAAAAAGACCCTGAAAAGAATGTGTTCATAAATGCATAATTGAATAAGGTAAATTTTACTGAGAATTCCACGGAGTAAACTAGCAATCTAATAATATGTGAGATGACTTGAGATTTTGCCAAGGGCTAAAAAGGAAATGAACAGTGTGGCATTGATGCAGTGATGGGGGAAGGGTATTACCTTAAATAAGCAGTCAATAAGGTTTTCCTCAATGATGAGCATTTGCACTTAGACCAAAGGTACAGAAGACCCAATCATTAAAAAACTGGGGATCCAAGGTATTCAAAGAGTCTAACAGTCTAACTAGAGGAAATTGTATGTGGATTTCCCAGGACATTTATTGGAGGGTAGAAGAGCTTCCCAGGGATAGCAACTGCATTTCCTTCTGGGTCCTGACATTGTTCTTATGCTCAGAATCGATCGATTCCCTGCTATTCTTCGTGGGCAGAAAGTCTTTGCAAAACTTGACCTTTCCCAAGTGTTATCAATAGAGCTAATAGAGATGCTGTCAGAAATGTCCACTAATCATCCCACATCAGGGGGCTTTCTAAGTTCAATGCTCCTGGTTCACAATTTCTGCTGCCCTTGGAATGTGTGAATGCTTGTTGAAGAATCTTCCCTTACAGAAGTTCAATTATGGTATCATATTGATTCATTTTATGTCTTATATTTTTACATGTTTATATATATATCTGTTTTCACCAACAGACTATGAGTCCCTTGAAGGAAGGGCTCTGATTTTTCCATTTTATTCTCCCAACACTAAAACAGTATAGAATTCAAAATGGATATTTAGTCAGTGCTTCTGTGTTCTGATGATCCTAAGATGATCCCATAACACAGCGGTTTGTTATTTTGATACTTTAATTAACTTTTAAGATTGACAGATAACTGGAAAGCCTAAAGTCACACTCCTGGACTGATGACATTCAACTATGCATTATAAATGACTTGAAAATGGGGTCTGTGCAGTTTTCCATACTCGGATAATGTAAATATGAGCGACCTTGTTGTGTCCTCTTAAAGGACCCTGAAAATAATTTATTCTCATAAATGCATTAGTGAATAACATAAAATGTACTAAAGATTCCATGGGATAAATAAGATCCTTACACTTGCACACCCAGATTAACACTCCAAAATCCCTTTTTGAGCTATCATTTCATCAAAGTTCACTCTCCTGCACTGTCCGAAAACTGCCTCTGTCTCCATGATTTCCTAAAAAGCTCCAACTTCACTGACATCGCCTCTTCCTTACTTCTTCGAGTATCTATCTACTGTGGACCAAACCATTTGTCAAAGCTTTCCTTCTAAACAATTGCTATACTTTCTTCAAATGGAGTTTTGTAACACCTCCTAAGAAAATATAATACTCTCCATCCTGTTTGTCCTAGAGCCTTCGCAGTATTTTGAACATAACAGATGCTCAATTAACAGCAAACTGACTCCTCAGACGCACAGTGCAATCTATGACTGCTATGCTAGGAACAAAACAAAAGCTCCTCGTTTTTCTCAGACTACTCGAGATTTGTTCCACTTTTCTGTTGGAGGGGGAGCCACTGCTGAGGACTGTCATCACCAAATGGCAAAAAAGACCTTCCTCAGGTCTGTTAACAGTTAACAGCTTCTAAGTTTGTGCAGGTATACGTAGCCGGGTGTAAAACACTTCTCTACTTCCTTTATGGGTGAGAAGCTTTCAGGTGCTGAAAAGTCAGTGGGACTGGGATCCCAGGAAGGGACTGCTCTGCCAGTTCCTCCTTCCTTACAGTGGCTTTTTAAAAACCTCTGCCTTGACAGCAACCTCTTTGGCCCTGGCGTGGCAACTTCTCCCTGGACACGTCACCAGGGGCAAGAGAAACATAAGCAAAAATGAACTCCTGAGACCTCATCAAGATAAAAAAGGCTTCTAAACAGCAAATAAACAACCAACAAAGCTAAAAGTCACCTACAGAATGGGAGAAGGTATTTGCAAATGACATATTTGACAAAGGGTTAGTATCTAAAATCTACAAAGAACTTATCAAACTCAACACCCAAAAAACAAATGGGTAGTTAAAAATAGGCAGAAGACATGAATGGACATTTTTCCACAGAAGACATCGGGTGGCTAACAGACACGAAAAGATGCTCAACGTCACTCATCATCAGCGAAATACAAATCAAAACCACCATGAGATACCACCTCACTCATGCCTGTCAGAATGGCCAAAATTAACAACTCTGGAAATGACAGGTGTTGGTGAGGAAGTGGACAAGGGGGAGCCCTCGTGCATGTCAGTGGGAATGAAAGCTGGTGCAGCCACTCTGGAGAACAGTATGGAGGTTTCTCAAAAAGTTGAAAAGAGAACTATCCTACAACCCAGAAATTGCCCAACTAGGTATTAGCCCAAAGGATATAAAAATGCAGATTCAAAGGGGTACGTACATCCCGATGTTTAAAGCATCATTATCAACAATAGCCAAACTATGGAAAGAGCTCAAATGTCCACTGATTAATGAATGGATGAAGATGTGGTACATATACACAACAGAATATTACTCAGTCATCAAAAAGAACAGAATCTTACCATTCACAACAGCATGAATGGAACTAGAAACTACTATGCCTAGTGAAACAAGTCAGTCTGAGAAGGCCAAACACCGTATGATTTCACTCAAATGTGGAATTTAAGAAACAAAATAGATGAAAATATGGGAAGGGGGTAAAAGAGAAGGGGGAAACAAAACACAAGAGACTCTTAAAAGACAGAGAACAAATGGGGGGTTGATGGAGAGAGGCCAGAAGGGGATGGGCTAAGCGAATGATGGGTATTAAGGAGGGCACTTGTTATGATGAGCACTGGGTGGTTTTTTTAATGATTTATTTATTTGAGAGAGAGAGAGAGGGCAGGAGGGAGAGAGAGGAAAAAAAAACTCAAGCAGATTCGGTGCCTAGCGCAGAGCCCCACGCAGGTCTCAAATCTCACGATCCTGAGATCACAACCTGAGCTGAAAGTTGGATGCTTAACCAACTGCACAACCCAGGGAGCATGAGCACTCGGAGTTGTATGTCAGTGATGAATCACTAAATTCTACTCCTGAAACCAATATGACATTGCATGTTAACTAGCGGGAATTAAATACAAATTTGAAGAAAAAATAAAGAAATGCATGTTCAAAAAATAGTAATAATAAATACAATTAAAAAAAAAATAAAAATCTACCTTGCCCAAAGTCCATAGCCCCTGGTGACCTGCTCCCAGGACTGTGCTAACTAGAACAAAGTGGCACATGACCCTGATCGAGCCCATCATCCTCTCTCTCCTTGGGTGTCTGGCATTGGGGCATGGAGAAGGAATGAATGGCTGAACCAGAAGACCCATAGATAAGCAGACCTATAGATAAGCAGATGAGCCAGAGAAGAAGCTGGACTAAGGAGAGAAGAGATGATGTGGTCAGAGAGAACAACTGGGAATTCCTGGTGATTCTACAGTTTATATGATGCCTCTGGCATTTATTTGGTAAGATTCTCTGTGCATCTTTATAACAGCTTCACTTTCCCTCTGTCCTCGTTCATGTGTGTCTCTGGCGCATGAAGCAAATTATCCCTGACCAACCACCTCCTTCCAACTGACAGAGACAACTATGCCTTCCCTCTGGGCTCCCCATGCCCCTGGCACACAGGCTCCTCCTACCATACTGAATACGATTTGTCATTTACACACTTCCTCCTTACCAGGCTCTGAGCAGACTGAAAAGTCAAGGTCTATGAGTTCATCCCTTATCGCTACTAGCTAACTCCACCCTAGGGACATAATAAATGCCCAATAAATGTTGGTTAGATTGAATTAAGAACAATGTCATTTACAAAATGAAACCATGTACATCTCGATTTGTTCCTAAGGCCTCACTGTTTCCACAGGAGACCAGGATTCCATAATCAGCTTAGACATGCCTCTACAATATGTACCAATCACAAACTGTGTGGGGTACTCTTCTCTAAAAATAAGCCACTCCCAGGGTGCCTGGGTTGCTCAGTTAGTTAAGCATCTGCCTTCGGCTCAGGTCATGATCCCAGGTCCTGAGATCGAGCCCTGCATCCACCAGGCTTCCTGCTCAGCAGGGAGCCTGCTTCTCCTTCTGTCCCTCCCTCTGCTTGTGCTCCCTCTCTTAAATAAATAAAATATTTTTTAAAAATAAGCCCATTCCCTTAATAATATCGCTGCCTCCATGAAACCAGAGGACCCTCTTTAGTAGGGGCTTTTGAACGCTTACTTGTGTGCGGTCCTGCATGCATAACACTGAAGGGTGCTACTGTAGTCATTCCTCATTACCAGATCGGCTCTCAACCCATTCTTGAGACCAATGGAATCACACGATTAGATGTGCTCGTCATTTCTTTCTTTGGTTTCCTTCCGGCTAGAAGGTACGTAATACAATTGGACACAGTGCTACAATGGCCTCTTAGGTCATTTTGGTACCACCTCCCAGATCCGAATTCAGTGGCCCACAACATCAATCTGCCTCTGTTCCAGCCTTTGGCACCCTTTATCCAAGGCTGGGAACAACCTGTCCAAGATACCTAGTGAAACCACCAAAGCAGCCTTTGCTGCCACTGTGGACATTACTGTGCGGTAAATTCCAGAAATTATTTGTTTCCTACAGTCTATGTAGTTCACCAAAATGGGGCTGAATGGGATTTAATAAAAAGAAAACTAAAATGAAATTTCAAAACCCAGAAAACAAAATGGACAGGGTTAGCAAATAACAAAATCCATGTTTTAAAACAATAATATGAAACCTATATCCACAAGTACGGCTTAAAAAGCCGTGAACACAATTGAAACTGGATTAGCACTGTAAATCATTAGAAACACTGTCAAGGATGGTCATCGATGCTCACCTACCCTCCGTTTTGCCTGGTATTTCAAAACCAGCTAGCAGAAAAGTAGCAGAGCAGGTTTTACCTGGTAGTTTTTCTTTGAGAGAATCCATAAAACCTTAACTTTTATACATTGTGAGATTAAAAATTAAAACATTACAGTGCATATTCTTTTTACATAAATGCACAGGAGTTTGATTCTATCTTAAATTGAGTAATCCAGAATTGGACACCTTACTTACTATGCCATTCGATCTATGTGTACCTTTTCTTAGAATGGTGGTCTCCAAACTCATATGCAAAATTAAAATACCCAGTGGAGATTTAAAGTTGTTTGCCCACCCAAATCAAATAAATTAGAATCCATGGGTATGAGACCAAGACCTTGGCATTTTTAAAAATTTTTTAAAGATTTTATTTATGTCTTTGACAGAGAGAAACACAGCTAGAGAGGGAACACAAGCAGGGGGAGTGAGAGAGGGAGAAGCAGGCTTTCATGCAAAGCAGGGAGCCCGATGCAGGACTCGATCCCAGGATTCTGGGATCATGATCTGAGTCAAAGGCAGACACTTAAGGACTGAGCCACCCAGGCACCCCAGACCTTGGCATCTTTAAAAGCTCCTCAGATGATTGTAAAACACAGCCAGGACAGAGAGCCACTGTCCTCAGAAACATTTAGAAATGCAAATCATCTGTTCCCATTAAACAGTAAATCCCTTACCTCCCTCTCAGATCTCAAACAACCTGATCCACACAAGCAAGACCGAGGCAGGAAAATGAGAACCAGATTTGGCAAAAGGGCTGTACAAAGACACAGATAAGTAAGTGTCTCCTTAAAAGCTATTTGGGTCATATCTATACAAGTCAGATACCTCAGCATCCTTCATGGAAAATTCACAAAACACTCTTTCGGTCATCCAATGTAAATACGGCTGGGCGTCAGAATAAACACTGCAGGCAGAGTGGCTGTCAGTTTGGGATATCCTGGGGGTGGGGGAGAGAGTGGCTCACTGGTTACCATTAGCAATTGGTCCCCACACCTTCTGGTTCTGCTGACTCTTTGCCCTCCTTATGACAAAGTACAAGCTAGAACAACATGAAATAATGCCAACAACCCGTCCAACAGAATTAATAAGACTTTTTAGAGGTATGCATAGGACTTTATGTGCTCCCAATACAAAACACTGAACCATTATTCAGCTGGTCCACAGTTACCACTGTAGAGATAAAGATAAATGTATACAATCCAACTGGAGTAGAGGATACAATATCCCTGGAAAGAAATTTTCAGGTTGGGAGGTACTTCAAAAGTCAAACATTCCAAATGCTATATTCATGTCAGGGGATTCTGAGGCCCAAAGAGGACTAATCATTAAGGCTCCGAATTCTAAGACCACCATGCTACCTTCTCCTCGAAGTCTTTTTTCTTGAGCCCATCAAGTGTTGACCACTGTGGCTGATTAATAATATTTCAGAAAAAAACACGGAGGCAGGAGGATAAGGGGTTTCCATAGTTATATTGGACAGAGCTAAAATGTGAACACTAGTGTCTCCTACCAACTCTAGTATGAACAGGTATTAGCCCCAGATAAACTACTCACATTCTAGTCTGAACTGCCAGCTCCAGAAAAGTATTAATTGACTCATCTTGGGAAAAAAAGTTCAACTTTTGGAGCCTCAGTTTTGTTCATCAAAAGTAAAATACATATAACAAAAAAATCTATCCTGCAGGACAATTAGGAAGATAAAGTGAGATCACCAGGGGTCGACGGGCCAGGTAGTGAATATTTGAGTTTTTTGGGCCACATGAGGTCTCTGGCACAAGTTTCCTCACTCTTTTTTTTATATATAACCCTTTAAAAAATGTAAAATAAAATAAAATAAAACATTCTTAGCTCATGGACCATAGAGAAGCAGGCCACCGGCTATAACTGTCATGCTGATTAAGACCATATGGTTCAAGAATGAAGGAACCAGACATGTAATTAGTGTTGTATATTCAGCAACTTAGGGTATCACGGGATGTTTGAGTATTTTCTCTGCAAATGTGTTAGTGAGTAACATATGTAAAGGACTTGGTCCAAGGTCTAACATGTAAAACTTACTGTGTTTATCTCATGCTGTCACCATGAGATAATACAAGAGATACAAACACACCATCCGTACAGGGAGACTGAAAGAGGTGAGTTAGCTAATAAAAACATTCAGAGAAAAAATAGGCAAGTGTTATCTGGAACGGCTAGGCAAAGTATCACTGAGGAGGTAGCATTTGCCTGAGCTTGGAAAAATGGGGAAATTTTGGAGAAACAGAGAAATTCAGAGGGTAATGATAAATGTGTTCCAAGGGAAATAAGAAGGAAGTTGTGTGGGGCACCTGGGTGGCTCAGTCCTTAAGCGCCTACCTTCAGCTCAGGTCATGATCCCAGATTCCAGGGATCGGGCTCCCTGCTCGGGGGAAGCCTGCTTCTTCCTCTCTCACTCCCCCTGCTTGTGTTCCTTTGCTAGCTGTGTTTCTTTCTGCCAAAGAAATAAATAAAATCTTAAAAAGAAAAAAAAAAGAAGAAGAAGGAAGTTTGTGCACCTGCTACTATACCATGGTTTATCTATGTTATCAGAGCAAGATTATGGTTTGACAAAGATCAACTCATTCTATGATTCCTTGGGATGTGAAATTCAATGGTTATTAGGGTAACCAATGGATATGGGCAAATTCCCATAGGTAGAACAGACAGACCCCTTATCGTTTTGAGTTTCAGTGATAGTAGACTACCTCTGATGAAGGACGATGGCCTGGAATGACCAATGAACATGAAAACATATGGAAGTCCCTTCTGATTCACTATGAAATAAAAGGAAAATACAAGTTGATCCATTATTTTGGTTCAAAGCCACCATCCCAACACTCACAGAAGCTGATTCTGCACACAGACTGTACCTAAGCCTAGAAACTTCAGGTGTCCAGCCCACTGAGCACGCTGGCTGCATTCTGGATTACTGACCATGCACGGATATGCCAACCACAGAATTATAATTGTGAAGCCAGTCCTCGGACAGCATGGGACAGCCGTCGTTGAGTGTCACATGAGGGAGAAGAACTCTCCTTCCTCCTCCCACTAAGAAATCTTCCAACACACGCTTAGAGGAGCTACTGCCAGGCCAGCACTGGGGTTCAGAATTACACTGATCAGATCGCTAACAGAAGCGTTCTCCCATTGTGAATGGTTGGGTACTGGCAATGGAAACGTTATCACATTGAATTCTCCTGTCTTCTTTAACAGATGAGGAAGTAGTTTCAAAGGTGAAAACAGCTGGCTGTAGTTCACCCAGCTCAACAGTGGAGTTAGGTCTGTCTTTTCACTAAACCACATGGTTCACCTTGAAGGATGAATTATAAATGACTAGCATCAGCTCCCTTGCCAAGAATGGATTTTGAATGGCAGAAGGCTTTGAGTCTCTGAGCAAGGATTTGACACTCAGACAGAGGAGGCAGAGAGAGTCAAGATAAGCTTCAGAGATGTTTTCCTCGGGTACAGAAACCCCAGACTTCATCACTCAAGTACAAAGGACCTCAGGGCCTTACTTAAGCACAGCTGGAGGCTGGATAACGATGACGTTCAGAGGGTCATTAGACCACTGCTGCAGTTGACATGTACACAGCCACCAGGCCCAGGGTTGCAGCTCAGGCTGCTGCCATGGAGTCAAGAGAAGAGATGGGCCATGAACCAAGGAGACAAAGCACGCCCCACTCCCTCATTCAGAATAATTGCCCATGTCTATTAAAATGTAACCTCTAGATTCATCATGCTAGATGGGCTGTGTCAAGTACAGACGTTAGAAGTGGGTCTGTTTCATTCAACTCTTTGAGACTGATCAATAAAAAGATGTATACGGTGCCTGTGTGTCTGGCAAAAAAAAAAAAAAAACAAGAAGAAGAAGAAATAACCTCAGTGAATATGAACAGTGATTAGATTTCTTAGAGCACCTATGAGACCCTGAGTAAACCAGGCAGGTTTAAGTAATGTGATGGATTTCTGCTGTCCAAATTAATATTTAATATTTTAATATTTAATCCAAAAGCCATGTGCCCCATTTTTAAGTTGCAGAATATTAAAAAGTGAAGCTATTAAAAGCAGTAAGTGTTTTAGTTCAGGAAGAGAGTACAACCTTCCCTAAGTGATGGGTGGCTCTGGGTGTCTTGCTTTGTTTTTGAAAACACGGATTTATTTCTTAAATATTTATTATTAATGCAACAACGATCCTATCTGGTATTTATATAGTATCTTGTCTTCTGAGGAATATCTTGGCTGGATAACATCATCTGTCTTTATGAAATTCATTGTCAGGGAAAATACTGGACTAACTTTTGCCTTCTTCCACGTGAGAAAACAGAGGCCTGGAGAGATTAAACAGGTTTTCCCAAATCACAGAGTAAATCTACTGGATTTACTCACAAAGAAGCTGCTCAAACCAGGGCTGGCTACAAGAGTAAAATCCCCACTGTAGATTTTCAGAGCAATGTCCTTTCTACCATTTGTTTACTGCTTACTCATAAACCTTTACCTAGAGAGGGATGCATGTGGGACAGAGACACAAACCTTGCTTTCCAAATGACTCACTCAACTCCTTGAGAAATATTTATTAAGTGCCTATTATGCATCAGGCACTATCATAGCCTTGGAGCTGTGCATTCCTTTCCTACAGCTGCTGTAACAAATGACCCAAACTGAGTAGCTCAAAACAATACATGCTTGCTATCTTATGGTTCTAGAGGCCAGGAGTCCTAAAGCCAAGGTGCCAGAAGGGCTCTGTTCCCTCTGCGGGCTTCAGAAGAGAATGCACACTGCCTTGCCTCTTCCAGCTCCTAGAGCACTCCTTGCTCATGGGATCTTCCCCCATCTTCAAAGTTCACTCCTCCAACCTCTCCTTTTTCTGACTCTGGCCCTCCTTGTCTTCCTCTTACGACGATGCCGTGATTGCTCTGGGCCCACGTGGATGCCCAGGCGAATCTCCGCATATTGAGGCTCACCAAGTCCCCTTTGCTCTGTGAAGTAACATACTGACAGGGTCTTCCTCAGGGACGTGGGTCTTTATTCAGTCCAGCACAGACTGTAAGGATGCTTGACATGTTCAAACCCCTCCATCGTCACAGGGTGGGAAAGAGGCAAGCAGGTGAATAATGACAAACCGTGACATTAAACAACAGAGATGCTAAGAGGATGAACGTCTAACCCAGACTGACGGGTGTGAAGAAGACTGATGGGGAAGATGATCTCCGAAGCTAGATCTAGAGGATTAACGGGACACAATCTCACACAAGAGCAAGCTGGGATGCTGGAAATCAGGTGGGCCGGGGAACAAGGCTGCTCCAGGTAGAAGGCTCGGCAGAAGCAGAATAGAGGACACTGGTCTAGTTCACTGACTTCAGAATGTGCTTCCAACTGGTCTGCATTGCTTCTGAGTCATCCTGAGTGAGAGACAGAAAAAGAACCAGAACCAGACTGGCCGGCAGAACCATGAAGCCCGGAGCTGCTCTGTAGGTACCGCTGTTACTCCCACTGGACAGAAGAGAAAATGGATGATCAGAGAAGTCCAACTTTTAAGAAGGGTCGGGGCCTAGAGAAAGTCCAGATTACCTGACTCCAGGCCCAGCTCTTCTTAAAAGCTAGATTTCCCTGGTTGTCCATTTTCTCTTCTGTCAAACGGGAGTAACACTGGAACCTACAGAGTTGCTCCAAGCATAAAATGAAATCACGAGCATGAAGTTCCGAGTACCATGCCTCCATAGCAGGTGTTCAGTAAACACTGGGGTTTCTTTCTTGTGGATGCTTCATTTGGGGCTCTTCTGCTCTGGAATGCTATAGTTAGGCTCGTGCCAGGAGGCCCCTCTAGGAAAAGCAGGTGACTTCCCAGGGAGACCCTCATCCCCAGGGAGCTATCGCCACGTGTTACTTCATGAAGATTATGAGGACTTTCCAGGAAAATGTTATGTGGGGCACAGAATACAGTTCGGAGGAAGCAAGACCACAGCCAGCACACCCAGACCTCCAGATCCCACAAAATTTCCATTGTTAGAGAGGCACCTAGGTGGCTCAGTCAGTTAAGCGTCTGCCTTTGGCTCAGGTCATGATCCCAGGGTCCTGGGATTGAGTCCTGCACTGAGCTCCCTGTTCCTTTTCTGTCTCTTTCTCCCTTTGTCCCTCCCCACCACTCTCTCTCTCTCTCCCTCAAATAAGTAAATAAAATCTTCAAAAGTTTTTTCTCCATTGTTGGAGTTCCACTTTTATCTCTTCTCGAAATAGCTAGATGTGGTTGTTCTGCGGATAAATAAATAGCTGTGATTTCTGTTCACCAGAGGAGCTCGAACTTCCTGACTTTTCCCTACAAGGTCAACGGCCTCATCTTGATGAGAAGAAGTTGCAGGATCCAGGCCAGGTCAGCTGCTAACGATCACATCTCTTTGGTCATGTGACAGAACCTGTGACTCTATACACTTGGAGCATAAAGAGACACCAACTCCAGAAAGGCAGCCTGGGATGATAGGCAAAGCGTGACTTTGGGACTTGACATGCTTGAGTCCATGTTCTGGGACTTACTCACAAGGTTGCTTGGCTTCCCTGAGTCTCAGCTTCTGCAAAATGAGGATAAAAGTGCCCAGCTGGAGGGGCTGATAGGGAGACTCCATGAAACGCCATAGGTGGTAGAACCTGGCACAGGATCAGTGTTCAGGGATTGCTGAAGTTGAAAGGTGAGGTGTCTCACCAAAGGTTTGCCTTCAATACTAGTGGCCAAATCCTGTTCTGAAAAATCTTTTTTCTAAATTTAATGTTGACTGTTATCAAAGTATCAAGGGTTTATAGTTCAAAAAGTCAGATTATTAAAAGGTTTTAAAAAAATTTAAAAAGCCATCCCCTTCCTTGCCCCTTCTCAGCGCTAAAGAATGCTCCTCAGAGGAAATAAATTCTAACTTCTTTCCATTCCTGGTAGTTTCTAGTTTCCCTCCATATTTCGAGTTAACATGCTCATAATGTCGTTCTCTTTTCTTTTTGGGGGGATGGAAATCTTTTCATTATTTAGTTTTTTAATTTGATAAATTTGATGTGTTGCAGTTTATAAATTTAAGATGCACAGTGTGTTACTTTGATACATTTACATATTGAATATGATTATACATTTAATATGATTGCCATTGTTTCTTATTTTGTCAATTTTAACCTCCTGCTAATGGTATTAAAAAATGTAGTCTCCTCCACCCGCTCCCCACACTCATATCCTGCCAATTCTGTAATACTTTGTTTGTGGCTAAATCAAGAATCAGCAAGTGCATCACTGTGGCTGTTGAGCCAAACACAAGGCAATGATTCCATTTCTTCCCCATTCAGGTTTAGTCCTTCCCAAAGTTATTGCCTCTTTTCCTTTTTGACCGACTGCCCAGGCACCTAACATGAATTCTTCCCTGAAATCTCCACCATAATTCCAGACAAATTTTCACATGATGAAATTCATCAGGAAGCTCTCAGTCCTTTACCTAGGAGGTAAGGACACCAGGTACTGACCACTGGGTCATCTTCTCCAGGACGGAGGGGCTGCTCCACAGATCTACTGCGTAAGGTCATCCCGCATCACCTACTTCCCTTCTCCCCTTCAATACCTTCCCATCCTCCTGGGACTGTCTTTAACCTCTTGGCTCTACTGAACCCCATTTCCATGTTTCCATATTTTCCTTGTTATTGAGTTCCCTTTTACTTATTTATTTTTTTAGAGAGGCACATAGTCCAAAGCTTTCTTGGGTAAATTTTTTTTAAATGTATTTTGAGGTATAGTTGACATACAATGTTATACTAGTTTCAGGTGTACAACATAATGATTTGACAATCCTATAGTCTAAAAATAGTTTTCATTATATCTTCACTACTGAGTAATAGTTTGAATGGGCATCAAATTTTACATTATAGTTTTGAGAGCAGGAATCTATTGTCTTCTAGTTTCTAGTACCTCTGCAGAGAAGTCCAGGGTCGATTCCTTATTCTTAATCCCTTTCATATGACCTGTTATTATTCTCTTGAAGTTTTTAGGATGATCTCTGCATCCTAATCATTCTGTGACTTAAAAATGATGTGCTTTATAATAAGTTTGAAAATTTATTTTACTGGGTACTCAGTAAATCTCTATAGCCTGGAGCTTCATAGCTTTTACTTCTGGGGAAAGTTACAGTGTTCATTCTTTGATAAGCTTCTCTCTGACATTTTCTGTTTCCTCTCTCTGCAATTTCTGGTAGTTATATATACAACTTCTGAACAGTTCCTCTACTTTCCTGAAATCTTCCCTAATTTACATCTCTTTGACTGTTCTTTCTACCTTCTTGGAAATTTCCTGAACGTTCTCTTTCGACTAAGCTTTTCAAAGTTTGTCTTATCTTTCATATTTTTAATTCCTAAGAGTTATTTCTTATGCTCTTACACCTCACCCTTTCTAGCATCCCTCTCTTGTGGCAGCAATGAAATATTTTCTCTAAATTCTGTGAGAATCATAATTATCGTGTGTTTGAAGTTTTCTTCTGCTTCCTGTATTGTCTCTGTTTTTCTTTTTTTCTTTTTAGTGTTTGTATGTTTTAATTTTTTTCTCATGCAGACCCTGCTCAAATGGCTAACTATACTTGGCAATACACTAATATTTGAATGAAATAGACACTAACACACACATACTCACACTCACATGCTGAGAGGAGGATCTGGGGACAGAGTTCATCAGCTGAAATTCAAGAAAGAATTTCACCATCATGGACCAAGCTATTTTCCTGCAATAATCCCATGTTAGTATCTGTAGTTATCTTTTGGGGGATCCTGTTTCTTTCAAGAAGATTCTTCTAATTATGTGTCTGGAGGAATAATCCCAGCTGCCAACATTCCAGGAGCACGTCCACCCATATCTGTGCTTCATATTTCTGAATAAGGAGCCATCTTGATTCACTTTGCTGAACCTTCACCTCCCATTCCTTGCCTCGCTTCCCAGAATGGAGCTGGGAGTCTGTGGAGTCTATGAACCACCTCTCTTGGTATCAGTCCATGCTTTGCTCATGGTTTCTGAGGTAGGTGATACCTTCAATTCTGGAAACTTTCTGAGTTTTTGTGACCCAAATTACCCTGATTTTTGTTTACGTCCCTCCAGCCTTGACAAGCCTTTAGATCTTGGTTTTCTTCACGTTGTTACTTCAGTTCCCATTCATTGATCCCCATTACATTGCTCAAGACTTGATTGACATACCTTATCCATGACTGTCTTCTCTCTTATTTTAATTTCTTACACATTTCTACCATTTTATCCCCTCAGTGTCATTTATATGGGAGTACCCAGGGAGGAATCTAGATAAATGCACAGGTTCAATCTGCAGTGTTTAGCTGGGAGGTCTGTTGGGAGTTCCCTTCTGTGATTCTGTACATGGGTGGCACAAGGAAAAATACAGAGAATCTATTTCTCTAAATAAGTCTTTAGGTTTCTAATTCACAGTGGCTTCATCTTCTAGAGTAACAGAAATGATCTAGAGTTACCCTGCCCTCTCTAGAGATCTAGATGAAATTACTCTGAACTCCAACCTCACGTCCTGTCCTTCTGGAGATTCCCAGCACTCCCTAAGTTTATATTTTTCCTAAGCACTCTTTTCTCTGCTTCGATGGACTGGGGTTGTTTTTGTTTCCGTGCTTATCTGTTCTAGCATCACCTCAAATCTAGGGCACAGGGCTTTTTTTTTTTTATTTCAGCCTATCTTCTCCCTTCCCCCCACACTCAAAGGAAATAACCCTTCTGAAAAGTTTCTCTGCATATCATATGCTTCTTACTTCTCTAGAATTATATCTGCTATCAGATGGTAAGATTTTAATTTCCCTTGCCCTGCTATTTCATGATCTATGTAGAAGTTTATTTCTAAAATTAACAACAATTTAAATTGCGTGGGTCTTCTATGTATCCTGATAGAAGAGATGAGGAAATCATAGTTTTCTATCAAGGAGGTAGATGGTCGACAGCCAAGAATCCTCACAAATAATACTTAAGACATCCTATATCTGCTTTTGGTTTCCATACCCCAAGAAAGAATTAAGATATTTAGAACAAGGCCAAGAGGTGACAAAGGGCATCTGTGTACATTGTTTCATTTAATCTTCTTAGCAACCTTGTAAGATATCATTTCTTCCCAGTTTAAAGATGAGGCAACAGAGTCTAAATGACTTTGCTGAGCCACAGAGCTAGAGAACAGCAGAGTGAACAATTCTAATAACTTCCACTGACCACCACTGTGCTTACTATACATAGGAATAGACAGATACATAGATATATAGAGATGTGTATACATATATATGGATTTGTTTGTATGTATATATGTAACTTTTCACTTTCATGATTACAATCAGTTATTATTGTTCCTCTTTTTAGTATTTAGAAATTAAGACTCAGGGAAGTTAAGCAACAAGCCTGAAGTAACATATATAAATAGTGGGTACATAAAATACTGAAAGGCTCCTGGAGGGCAACTGAGCAATACATTAGATGTCTTATAATGATCATGCTTCTTGACCTGGAGGTAATTACTTCTAGGCATTGGGAGCCATAAGAGACATGTGCACAGGTTTGTTTTTTTTCCTATAAAAAATGCTCAGCATAGTAATCTTTATAACAGCACACTTTGAAAAATGAAAAGAGAAAATGAGACAGGGTGAGAGAGAGGGAGTGAGAAAGACCTTAAATATCCACCAATATTTAGGATTTAGGTAAATAAATTATAGTATATTCACATAATAGAAAATTATTATACGGCTCCTGAAAATAACACAGTAGAAATATTTTCCAAGGCGGGGAAACACATCGATTGTGAAGAGGAACAAAGCCATAAAGAAAACTCTATAAACAGCTTGTTTTTATTTTATTTTAAGATTTATTTATTCTAAAGACAGAGAGTGTATGTGCCCACAAGCGGGAGAAGGGCAGAGGGAGAGGGAGAAAGAATCTCAAACAGACTCCCCACTTAGCAGGGAGCCAGATGTGGGGCTTGATCTCATGACCCTGAGATCATGACCTGGGCGGAAACCAAAAGCCAGATGCTTAACAGACTGTACCACCCAGGCACCCTGCCACTGTCACTTGTAAGCAACAGCAACAATTATAACTAACACCAAAACAGGGCTTCCTCCATGCCAAGCACTTTTCATGGACATATCAAAGTCAATGATGACTCTCTCTCATTAGTATGATTATTTCTTCTTCACACTTTTTAATATTTACTACCTATTTTTAATAAACATTAAGAATAGAAAGACCAATCCATTATTATAAGCATAGAAAGAATTTTTTAAATAGGTTAGTAACTTTGGGATTTCTGGATGATTAAAAAAACAATTCAACCATTCTGAGATTATCATGCTCAGAAACCACACATTCCCACAAGACAGGAGCTGGAGCCAAATTCTTGAGCTGAAGGGAGCCCCTGGTCTCGTGCATGTTTTCAGTGCTTCATCTTAGGTCAAATCTGGGACATCTCCTAGCCAGTTCCCAATTTTGTTTCTGCCATATGTGTTAGGCAGGGGATTCCAGAGAGTTCTCTACAGGGGGTGGATCAAGTGAACATTCAGTTTTATTGCATCCCAGAAGTTATAAGCTCTCCAGGGATTCAGAACACATGCTTCTTTATGCTCTATAAGCTTGGGAAGCAGGGGTCTCTCTGCATTCTAAACTGACCCTTCTGCAATTAGCAATGAGATTTCCAGCGGGGGCTCTATCTTGGTGTGAACAGCAGACAATAGCCTTTGGCTCTCTCTAACAAGATCAGCGAACCGGGCTCTTCAAATTGGCTAAATTTATATTGCACACTAGGCCCTGTGAATAAATAACAAGGAAATTCTTTTGTTAGCTTGAAAATAATCTATACAAATGCTATCTTAATAATAGTTTCTCAATAGGCCTCGTCAGTGCCGGCAGGCAGGAGCCGGAGCAGAGATGGGAACAAGAGCTCAGAGTTTGGTGTGACTGTAATGAAATGCTACACCTGCTGCCTCTCAAAGTAGAATTGATTGGATAAAAATTTAGTACACAAGAGTCATCCTGTGCTTGTTTCCCAGGCTTGCAGTGTCTGGAGATTAAGGACCTATTTCCCTGGAACCTGGAAGATGCTTTGAATTTCAAGCAAGATAAGCAGTGGTCTGGCACATGAGAGGTGCTCAGCGTTCACAAATCAAACAAACTGGGAAGGCAGGCAGGCAACATCTGCTGGTCACTCTGTCAGTTAATACTCATTTGGTGTCACGCAGACCTCTTTCCACACTGCCCAAAGCACAAAGAGAATTTATTCACTTACATAACTGAACATTTCAGGAGCTGGACTAGTGCAGGTGTGGCTTGATCAGGGGTTAAAATGGTATCAAAAACCTAATTCCTCTTTCTTTAAATTGCAACTCCATTTACTTCATGGCAGCTTCATTTTCTTTTTCCTTCCCCACCCGCTTTTTCTTTTTTCTTTTTTTTTTTTTTAAAGATTTTATTTATTTGACAGAGAGAAACACAGCCAGAGAGGGAACACAAGCAAGGGGAGTGAGAGAGGGAGAAGCAGGCTTCCTGCCGAGCAGGGAGCCCGATGTGGGACTCGATCCCGGGTCTCCGGGATCATGACCTGAGCCGAAGGCAGTCGCTTAACCAACTGAGCGACCCAGGCGCCACCCCGCTTTTTCTTTAAACTAGTTCTTCCACTATGATCAGAGACAACTGAAATGTTTTCAGAATTACATCTTTTCGGCTTCAAATTCCTTGTGGTAACAGTGAGAATCTCTTTCCCTGGAAGCCCAACAAAAAGCCCCTCATGCTTCACTGGTTCTGTCAAGATCACATAACTAGCCACTGAACTAACCACCATGGCAAATGAATAGATCTAAGTATGAACCAACTTCGACCGGGTTTGCTTGTCTTCCCTTGTAGTTAGTGGGAGGGAGATCTCATTACCACCCAAAAACAGGGATTGAAATGGGGAAGGACTGACTGACCCCCAGCTAAATCAGAGTGTGCTTGAAAAGAGTAGTGTGCCTGGATCTGGCGGCAAAGACATCAAATTCAACACAGACATTAAAGAAAAAAATGCCAATTATGCCCTTTAAAGAAGCGACTTAAAGCTCCTTCTCTGCAAAGTATCATGATCCACCTTCTATTTCTCACAATACAATCCACAAGGTAGGAGTCATCTCCCACCTCCCTGCAACCCCTGCTCTTCATGAGTGGATCTATCCAGGTCCCTCCTTTCACTTCTTGCCCTCCCTCAATTCTTCGGCCTGTCCTGAGGAAGGAAGGGAGTTTCCTTAGTCTACGCCAGGCATGGCTCAACACCCTTTAGGCAAAAATCTCATGTAATCTTCACAGAAACTCTAGGAGGTCACATCCGCTGTTTATGAGAAAAATGAGGTTCAGGAAGATGATGCAACTCAGGCAAGATTGGACAGCTACGAAATGGGACCAAAGGAGTCTAACTACAGCATGCTTTCCGAGCCGGGGCTCTTCACTGTACAATTCCATTCTCTCCTTTCTCCACCACCCTGAACTGATTCACAGCAATGGTTCCACTTCCTCTCTTTTTCTTAGACCTGATGGTTTCTCAATCTCACCTCCATTCTCACACATTTTGTCTCATGACTGTAATATGCGTTAAGCTCTACTCCACTGGCTCAGAGCCCAATACCCTCCAAGCACACCAAGCTGGCCTCACCAGTAGGACTATACCTCCTTCGTGAACACTATTGCCTGCTTGGTCCCAGGAATACTGCCCACTACTTGGTTTTTTTCTAGCCCTCTGCCTGCTGATTAGGAAAATCCACTTTGACGATATCTTACTTGACTTGTTATCTTCCCTACCAAAAAGGTGTTTCCTCCCGCAAGATAGGTAAGCCCAAAATTACAGAAAAAGAAATACAAGTACCCCATTGCAATATGCAAAGATGCACAATGTTACTGAGAATATTAATTTCCTCCCACAAGACAGGTAAACCAAAAATTATAGAAGAAGAAATACAACTGCCAAAAGCAATATGCAAAGATGCTCAATGTCACTGAGAATAAAAGAGATGCAAATTAAAACTACATTTGAAATAACCATGCAGACTGGCAAGTACAAAAAAAAAAAATAGACAACATATTCTTTTGGTGAGGCTGCAGGAAACAGAGACTTTCATCTATTCTGGTGGATTGCAGAATGCTACCACCCTTAAGGAGAGGAAATTAACAATGCTTACAAAAACAATCTACCCATTTATCCTTTGACTAGCAACCCCACTTCAAGCACTGCATTCCAAGGAGAAGGGGTCAAAAATTTGAGTGCACAAATGCCCAAGATTATTCACTGTGGTATCATTTGTAATAGAAAAGACTGGAAAATACCCAAATGTCCATCAACAGGGGACCAATTCAAAAAACGATAGTAGGCGCTCACAATGGAGTTCTACACAACTGTAAAAAAAGGGATGAGGAATACAGCTGCTGCTTATTATTTGCAATTCTGTATTTGTCAATTAAACCACTAGCTACACTTTACTTGTGCTCCGCCCCCCCACCCCCCACGCCAAGTCAACACTGAGAGCACTCTTCACAGTCACGCACATGCAGAGAAGAACAAAACATTTGAGTTGTCTGATGTGTTCCTTCCCGGTTAGGATCACACAAGGTAACTGTCTGCCTTCTTTCAGTTCTCATACAGTTCTCATACTATGTTCTTTACACAGTATTTAGTGCCGTATTTTTCACACTTTCGTGCTGATTGGTGATTTTAACTGTTTAAAATACACATAGCCATAATGCCAAGGTACCATTAAGTGTTCCTAAGCAAAAAAAAAAAAAAAAGTTGTGATTGCGTGGCAGAGAAATGTGCATGTTTTGTTACATAAGCTTTGTTTGGCCATGAGTTAGTATCTGAGTCTCATGTTAGTGAATTAACAAAATATATTAAATAAGGGGTCTTTAAAGAGAAACATACATAAAATAAGTTTATGGACTGATTGGTTGACAAAAAGATTTTCTGACAAGAGGCTCAAAGGAATCTAACCACAGAGCCCCCCTTAGGAGAAAGGACTCAGGAGTTCCTGGCTCACTGTTGGCAGGAGTTTTATCAAATATAACTACAACAAATGATGAGAATTGCCGACGTTTCTACATAGTGATAAGGTGTGAACTCCAGGATGCATTCAAAGTGAAAAAGTAAGGATCGGGGTACCTGGGTGGTTTGCCTCGCTAAACATCAGGCTCTTGATCTCAGCTCAAGTCTTGATCTCAGGGTCCTGAGTTCAAGCCCTTCAATGGGCTCCACACTGGGCAAAGAACCTACTTAAAAAAAAAAGTAAGGTGCAAAAGGATGATTATGGAGTGCTACACTTTAACCTAAGAAAGGGAACAGATATGAATAGCTATTTAGTTGCTTACATAGAAGAAAAACAATGAAAGAATACATAACAAAAAAAAGGTATCTAATGTAAGGGTTAAAAAACATAATGCAGAGGAGAGAAGCATGGAAACTAGACTTCTCTGAGTGCAATCTGTTCCAGACATTTTTCTTTTTAAGCAAGTATATGTTCTTTAAATCTTAATGGTTGTAAAACAATATTTTAGCAAAATTATATAATAAATTAAATCAAATTTATAAGAAGCAATCCCACAAAATCTAAAACAAGAGGAAATAAATGAACTAAACTGTGTATCAGGTTGGTGGCTTCACAGTGAAGAATTATGTTAAGCCATTTTAAAATACAGTAATTTGCCTGCATGTCCCCACTGGGAATATAGCCTAAGGTTAAAAACAACTGCAAAGAAACTGCAAGTTCTTTTCAGAAATCATATTTTTAGTTGTAATATTGATTTTGTTATTCTGGGACTGTTTTAAGAATGCTGTAGGATAAAGCAAGTGTGTATTTATGTTGCTGTAACTGGGGCTGAGGATTTTTGTTATGGGGAAGCAATATCCAAGTACAGAATCAGAAAACCTGGGTAAGCCCTCTGACCTTAAATGTTCGTTGGAGATAGCAGGAGGAACACATAATGTATCTTCTCTTTTAAAAATAACCACTTCCTAGCTCTATCTACATAAAAGGCCTAGAAAGAATGACACACCCCAGACTGGAGTTTCTAAACACCATTTCCCACCAACAGGAATGAGGCTCTTCGATAAGGGCCAATTCCTCACCTGCTCAGAAAATATAAAGAGTGAGCCCAGAACATGAGCCTGTCCCAGAAGGCAGGAGAGTTAGCAAAGATCACTGGGGTCAAAAGGATACAAGCAGGTCTCTGAGAAGATATTCCTACTGGCCAAAGCTAGTTTGATTTTAACTTGAAAAAGAAGAATATATACAATGAATTAAAATAATTAAACATGCCGGGGCGCCTGGGTGGCTCAGTTGGTTAAGCATCTGCTTTCAGCTCAGGTAATGATCGCAGGGTCCTGGGATCAAGTCCCACATTGGGCTCCCTGCTCAACAGGGAGCCTGCTTCTCCCCTCCCTCAACCCTTCTCCCTGCTCATGCGCATGTGTGCATGCTCTCTCTCCCTCTCTCAAATAAAATATTTTTTAAATAAAAAAATTAAATATGTTAAACATCAGTGAGTTCAAAATGATACTTAGAAAGAAACCTCAAGGGTGCCTGGGTGGCTCAGTGGGTTGCAGCCTCTGTGTTCGGCTCAGGTCATGGTCCCAGGGTCCTGGGATCGAGGCCCACATCAGGCTCTCTGCTCGGCGGGGAGCCTGCCTCCTCCTCTCTCTCTGCCTGCCTCTCTGCCTACTTGTGATCTCTCTCTCTGTCAAATAAATAAAATCTTTTAAAAAGAAAGAGAGAGAGAAAGAAAGAAAGAAAGAAAGCAAGCTCAAGAAAACACTTTTTTTTTTTAGAAGAATCTCAGCTAATAAAGGAGTGAGCGACTTAGAATACCACCACTTTCTACCTCTAAAAAATAATGGATCTAGGCAATGATTTCACTGGTGGCTACAATAAATTGGGTGAAAAGTTAAAGAAGAACTTTATTATGGGTGGATCAGGCTGATACCATCTGGACCCACTGATAAATCTTAAAGAAAGTCAATCAGAATGGACATGTATCTTGATTTAATGCATTAGAAAGTATACAATAAGCCTACATAAATTATCATTCCCCTACCCCTCCAAAAATAAAATCTAGATCTAACTGCCAATGTGTAAGAAACAGACAGGATATGTGATATTGCAGGCATGAATCAGCAGGATCTGGAATGTTGGAAATTCTACCCAACAAACAGATCTGAAACTTGAAATAGTTAAATGGAGAAAAACATGGGAAGAGAAACTTTAAGAGACCCAAGGGGTCTATCAACCTAATAGAGAAAATGTACCTAATGTAGAGTTTAATTCAATAAAATCAATGGTACTGTGCGCATGCACGTGCACACACACATACACACACACACACACACACACACACACACACATACACACTCAGGCTAGTTGAGGAAGAATGGACAGTAACTGGATACTTTATGATATTAATGAATTATTTTTAGGTGTGATGCTGGTACTGTATTTAGGTTTCTGAAAAGTCCTATTTTAGAGATGCATTCTGTAATATTTACAGATAAAATAGCACATTCTCTTGGAATTGCTTCATCATAATCCAAGGGGAGGAAGGCTATAGTGTGGTCAATTATCTTGACCTGCTGGAACTGAAGGGATTACCATGACAGTGGACATTAGTGCTAAAATTAGGAAAGTACTGAACATATTAGGATGGTTGGTTATCCTGTGAGTGAGTGACAGTGAAGGGGAAACAGGACCCCATGATGGTAATGATGGGTACATGGGCTTCATTTTAGGATTCTCTTGACTTTTGATTTGTTAGAAAATTTTCATGGAAAGAAAAACAAGGCCCTGTCTCCTTTGCGTAGTTGGACCCATGGAGCTGACATCTGTGTCACTTACCCCAACTGTTACTCTATACTGGCATCTGGACTTTCCACTGGCCTCTTTCTCCCATCCACCAGCCCTACCTCCCCACAAAAGAAACACAAGGCAGAAGTTGTGAGCATGTCAGTTAGAATCCCGCCTCTGGGGTCAAAAAACGAGAGTTCATGTCCTGGCTTTTCCTCTCTCTGTTTGACTTTGGAACAATGGCTTATTAACCTCTGAAACTCGATTTTCTCATGAACAAATTCAGAGTCAGAAGAATGGCTACATCACAGGGTTGCTGCGAGGGTTCAGTAAGGACAGGTCAGCAAGTGCTTAGAACTGTGCCTAATCCTCCTCACATCATCTTCATTGTAAGATGCCTGCTTTCCTTCACTTTCCACATTAAACATTTTGAAATCAGAACCTTTTTTTTTTTAATGAAAGTTGTACATCTAGAGCTCCCCAATGTAAACAACAGTATAATAACTACTTTTTCTAGTTTCTGTCTTTGATGCTTTGACATCTTGGGGCTCTCCCAGCACTAACCAGGATCCTAGAGACAGAAATGCCTGACAGGATACCTTTCCTATGCAAACCAACGCACCTGGAGGCCATATCCTTAACTGCCTCCTTTATGGGGCTCTCTACTCGGGTTCACTATCCATCTGTTCTAATCCCCCCAGGGCCAGGTACCAGACAGCAAAGGGCTGCCCCTATACCCTCGAGCCTGCTGAAATTATTCAAACTAGCTAAGCCTGCTTATCCTTCCTTACCAGCTCCTTCCCACAAAAATTACAATAAAGGCTCTTGCCTACTTTGTCCCCTCAAGACCTCCGTGGTATTTCCGCAAGTAGCCCTGCAGGGCACACTGTGCTTGTTTCTAGGGATCAATGAATAAAAACTTCTTCCCTTATGGCAGTCATTCCCCTATCTCTGTGCCTTTCCACATTGAATCAAAACAAATCCCAGGTACTCCTAAAACAAAGAGAAACCATGCACAGCCTACTTAAGAAGAAACAACAACAACAACAACAACACAGAGTAAGAAGCTCATGGATGTCAAGCATAGAGCAGGACACCAGACTGAGAAAATAAGCAAAGCCCAGAGATGTTTAAAGCCACATGTTCCCCAGAAACATTCTTTTGAGGATGCTATCACTGATGCGGCCACCATTGGATGCTCAGGGCAGGAGCTCCTAGACTCTCAGTGCTGCCACTGCCACTGGACCCTTGAGGTTTTCATTACCAGACCCTCAAGATTCAAGGTCATGGGCCTGAACTTCTGGTTGACCAAGGCTGTATGGTTTAACTATACTCCAGGTGCCAGAAAGTGGGGAAAGGGTCTATCTGGCTCCTTTGGCTTCCTGTATCCTCAAGACAGTACATTTCCCATGGGATGCACAAATGAAGATTCTCCTAAAAATAAGAATGTTTACACCTTGAGTAGCAAAATGGTCAAAAGACCATGAGAGAAGCCAAAAACAACTTGCTAAGAAGATGAATAAGCTTTATCTTGCCATTGCTGAGCACATGCTAACTTCACCAAATATCTTGGCATAATAAATCATGGAATTATCAAAGTCAGGAGAGACTGGTGTTAGTTGATTAATGGGCCGTGAAGGACTAGTCAGGAGCTGTCTATCTATCATAAAGCTTCCAATGACTTCAGAGAAGCCTTTTAACTTCTTTAGCATCTAATTCAATTAAAGGATTACAAGTCTCATTGAATAGAAACTGTAGATGAGAAACCAATAGTCTTCAGTTTGACTCAGAATTATATTATCAATCCTAAGAACAGGAAAGAGGTCAAGTAGCGTGAGTCATGATAAAAAGCAGCACATCAAGATGACTGCAGGAATGTCTTCGGTCCAAAGTCATTCTGGAGAGTCCTGGGATTCAGAATAAGAAGAGGCTTGACTCAAAATGGCTTGTGATTTTGAAAGAAAAAGGATTCAAATTTTAAAGGCAAATTTAAGCTCTTTTTGATGAGTAAAATAAAACTGTCTACAATTTAACAGTATTTCTCCTTCCAGCCCATACCCTCCCCACAAAAGTTGTCATTAAATCCGTGGTGATTTTTAGAATCCATAAGATGCTGTTTAAATGTCAAGTAAACTTTGGTTTAAAGATATGGCCTTCAGGTGGCACCTTCCAGACCCAGCTAGACTTTCTTCTTTTCCTTTCTTAACAATATGCTCTTTGCCTGAACTTCCTCACTTCTGTATAGTCCATAGTCCTATGTCTGAGCTGAGTGGAGTATAGGGTCGAGGGGAAATCAAGGTTTTGATTTCTTCCCAATGAGTAATGCCAGGAAGCAGTCTCTGCTATACAGTGAAAGAGACCACTGGAAGAAAGGGTAGGGAGGCTGACCGATAGCTGTGGATTCATTTCTTCACCTTAGCCCCTGAACCAGTGACTAGAGGCCCTGAGAATGCTTGGGAAGCCTGTTCTTCCTTCCTGTAGAGCCTGCTATACTACTTTGAGTGCAGATAAGCACAGAGAAATGGGAAGTGGGGGTCGGCAGAGGAATACAGCCGTCCTTGGCTCCTGTGGCCTGTAACACACTTATTAAGGCCAGGAGCCATGCAGCACTAAAAACACTCAGCTCTTCTCCAAATATCGTTCTAAAAATGGTGATCCTTCCTTTATCTGACTGCATTTAAAATTGAATTTCATTTTTGTTTATTTGTTCTATTTCAGGAAATGTCTGTATATCACCTCATTTAATCCTCCCAAATGCTCTATCAATATTATTTCTCCCACTCCCCACTTTATGAATGATGTAAATGAGCTCTGGAGAAGGGAACAGGACTTGACCCCAAGCTCTGTATGCAAAACTCCTCTGAACTAATCAGCATTGGATTGAACTCATCAGAGTCTCAAAACACTTTTTTAAATAATGGCTCTACTGAGGTATAATTCACATACCATACAATTCACTCTTTTAAAGTATATGATTCAATAGTTTTTAGTGTATTTGTAGAATTATACAACCATTCCCAATATCTAATTCCAGAATATTTACAACACCCCCCAAAGAAATTCTATTTCTATTAGTAGTCTCTATTCTCCCCACCCAGTCTCTGGCTACCACTGACCTATTCTCTACCAATTTTCTATTCTGAAAATTTCATATAAACAGAATTACACAATATGTGTCTTCTGGGTCTGACTGCTTCACTTAGCATAATGTTTTCAAGATTCACCTATGGTGTAAGACAATTCAATACTTCATTCTTTTTTTTTAAAAAAAAGATTTTATTTATTTGACAGAGAGAAACACAGACAGAGAGGGAACACAAGCAGGGGGAGCGAGAGAGGGAGAAGCAGGCTTCCCACCCAGCAGGGAGCCCGATGTGGGACTCGATCCTGGGTCTCCGGGATCATGACCTGAGCCGAAGGCAGTCGCTTAACCAACTGAGCCACCCAGGCACCCTGTTCCTTTTTATGACTAAATAATATTCCATTGTAAAGATATGCCACATTTTGTCTGTTCATTCATCAGTGGATGGACATTTGGGTTGTGTCCACATTTTTGCTGTCACTAATCATATGCCATGCAATCCATTATAAGTTTTTCTATGAGTTTTGGATGGATGTATGTTTTCAACTTTCGTAGGTACATACCTAGGGGTGGAATTTCTGGGTTATATAATAAATCTATGTTTATCTTTTAAGGAACTGCCAAACTGCTTTCCACAATGACTGCACCATTTTATATTCCCATCAGCAATGTATGAGGGTCCCAATTTCCCCAAATCTTACTGTGTGTCTTGTTTATTAAAATCATCCCAGCAGGTATGAGTGATATCTCATTACAGGTTTGATTTGTATTTCCCTAATGGCTTATGATCTCGAGCATCTTTTCATGAGCTTAATTATCATCTGTGTATCCTCTCTGGAGAAGTCTCTATTCAAATTTTTTGCCTACTTTTAAATTGGTGTATTTGTCTTTTCATTGTTGATTTGTGAGAATCCTTCATAAATTTTCAATACAGGTCAGATATACTATTTGCAAACATATTATCCCATTCTGTGAGTTTTCTTTTCATTTCCTTGTCAGTGTCCTTTGAAGCACAAAAATTTTTAATTTGATGAAGTCCAGTCTACTTTTTCTTTAGTTGTTAGTGCTTTTGATATTGTATCCAAGAAACTGTTACCCCATACAAGGTCAAGAAAATCTATTCCTATATTTCATTCTAAGAGTTGTATAGCCTTAGCTCTTAGGTCTATGAACTATTTGCAGCCAATTAAGTAGGGATTCAATTTCCTTCTTTGGTACGTGAGTATCTAGTTGCCCCAGTGTCACTTGTTGAAAGACTATTCTAAAAAAAAGAAAGAAAGAAAAGACTATTCTTTCATCTATTTGTCTTGAGGACATTAAAGAAACTTTAAAGATTTATTTCTAGACTTTCAGTTATCTTCCATTGTTCTGTATCTGTACCTTTATGCCAATACCACAGTGTCTTGATTATGATAGCTTTGTAGTAAGTTGGCAATAGGGAAACCTGAGTTTTCCACTTTTGTTCTCTTTTCTTTCTTTTTGTCTTCCCCCCCCCCCCCTCTCTCTCTCTCTCTCTCTTTGCCACAAACTCTTGGGCTATTCTGGGTCCCTTGTATTTCCATATGAATTTTTAGAGCTGCTTGTCAAATTATACAAAAGAGGCAGCTGGGTTTCTGATAGAGATGGCACTGCTTCTTTCTTCCAATGAATTTTTTTTTTTTTTAGTTTTCAGTGAATAAGTTTTGTACATCCTTTGTTAAATCTATTCCTAAGTATTTCATTCTTCTGGATGCTTTTGTACATGGAATTTTCTTAATTTCCTTTTGGATTTTTCACTGCTAGTATATGTAAAAACAATTGCTTTTTGTACATTCGTCTTATACCATACATCCTTACTGATCATATTTTATTATTAGTTCTAATACATTTTTTGCATATGAATTCTTCAAGATTTCCTATCTACATCCTCAAAACACTGTTATGTGAAAGCCTGCATCTCTGGAAGGTCTCTTTAGACCCAAACTTCATGTTAATTATAAGCATGGCCCTCTCTTAGGCTGTTGGTTCCAATTTGGTCTTTGTTGTTGTTTCATTGATTTCACCACCTAGTAGCTGTTCCGTCTTCTGGAAATAGCACCCTAATTTCTTCAAGGGATACACTCCCTCTCCTGCTCTCAGCCCAGAGCCTTTGGGGAGGTCCAGTCCCAGGGGTGCGCATGGAGCACAGATCTGGCCCTTGCACCCATCTGGCCATCACAACTGGTTTGGGATGAGCATACAGCACAATCAGAACACATGAGTTGCATTCTGATACTGAAGACTGAAAAGTCCTCCATAAGGTTACACATTTTTCTTTTTCTTTTTTTTTTTTTGGAAGATTTTATTTATTTATTTACACAGAGAGAGATCACAAATAGGCAGAGAGGCAGGCAGGGAAAGAGGGGGAAGCAGGCTCCCTGCTGAGCAGAGAGCTCGATGTGGGACTCGATCCCAGGACCCTGAGCCAAAGGCAGAGGCTCAACCCTCTGAGCCACCTAGGCGCCCCCACATTTTTCCTTTTGGTTGGACCTGTGTTCAACACAAAGACAAGAGATGGAGAGAGACTGGTTCTGATTACATCACTTCAAACCAGGATCACACCATACAGGAAGTCTGCCCAAGTCCTCAACTGTTCAGGTTTGTGATCCAATAAACTCTCCTTCGCAATTAGCCAGTTCAGAGTTGTTTGTCTGCCACTTGCACTGATGTTGGGCCAGATAGTGGGTCAGGTATTGCTACCCATAGAAGAGGATAGTATCTTCCCAATGCAACCCCTAAGAGCTTTATTTTAAATAAATGGCTTAGTGATCAAAGGCATAGCAAACACTTTTTAAAAGTACTACCATGTTTTACCTTCCCATTCCATGAAGGAGGCTCAGATTTAAAAAACGGATTTTCTTTTGGGGCACAGATATTTGAATTATTTAGCTTTATGCCTGGCAATGCACTTTACTTAAACTCCAGGTGCAGCCCCTCTAGTGGTTAATTTAATATGGAACTATCCAAGCTCCCTTCTTTCCCTGGTTTCGCTAATGCTGAGCTTGCTCTCAGAGGCTCTGTGGCCATGAAGACTCATCACCATAGTATTTTTAAAACGAATCCCATTAGGTGGAAACAGCCAATGTTTTTTATTAGGAAGCGCTTCTAGAAGGAGTTTTGCATAATATCCAACAGTGTTCAGCAAGAAAAAAAAGAAAGAGAGAAATTTCTTTAAATGACCAGTTCCACGAGGGAGGTCCTTTACGTTTACACCTTTGTACATCACATGAACGCCAATCTTGAATTCTAGAGAGAGAGTTACCCTCAGCTTATGTTTCACATTCACCAGGAACTGCAGAGGTTTTCAGCTCTGAGTACTAAAAACTGTCCCTCTGGTTAAAATATTTTAGCTGATAGAAAATAGGAAATTATTCTGGTGGAGGAGGCTCTTCCATTTCCCAGCTGAAGATTTATTTAGAAAATGGGGATTAGGGAGGTCAAAGAGTGACCCCGTGACTAAATGGGCTTGATTTATGATTTGCCATCTTTATAAAGTAAAGGCACACAGCAGTGCTTAACAGCCTTTATTTAGAATTTCCCAAATATGGAACAAAATCTTCCTTCTACTACTCACATAGAATGTGCTACTGAGCCACTGAGCATCAGACTCTTCTTCTGCATAATGGGAGTATTAATAAATCCTATTCATAGGCTTTTGGAGGACTGAATGGGATGACACAAAATGCACTTAGGTCCTGGTGCCTAATAAGCACTCAATAAACATTATGTTATTATTGTTGCTTCATAACCTCAGCAGACGACAGTGAATACCAGACATCTAAGAAGGAAGGCATGTTCGCAATCCATTCCCAAAGCCCAAGTCTCCCACGTGAGGAACTTTGCCAGATGCGACCCAGACTGAAAAGGCTGGCATTACCTGCTCCTGAGCTGTCCTTGAAAGAACAGCTGGGTCAGGACACCACTGTGTCACAACCCTCTTAATACCATGGATTTCAACTCCAGAAACAATTGCTGGTTATCAGCATGTAGATTTTTTTTTTAATTATGGTTGCTTTTTTCTTTCTGCTTCTCTTTTCTTATTCCTGAGTTTTACAAGTGTCAGGAGATGCCCTCATTAGGCTTTCTCGATCTTTGTTGTTATTGCACCAGAATACTTAAAAACCTCTCTTCTGAAATTTGGCCAGAAATGACAAGGAATCATGAGTTAATTCCACCAAGCATCCACCAAAAATGATGACTCTCAGCTAACGGCGTTTTTCACCCATCACAGTGGAGTGAATGATGTGGACATTAGTGTCCCTGCTTACAGTCATTGATGAATCTGCTCTGAGCGGCTGGGGCACCCAAGTGAGGCAGCAGCAATGGTAAGAGAAAAGGTTGCATAGGGGATGAATGAGCTCCTTGTGCATGTGTA
This sequence comes from Spilogale gracilis, assembly GCA_004023965.1. Classification (NCBI taxonomy): domain Eukaryota; kingdom Metazoa; phylum Chordata; class Mammalia; order Carnivora; family Mephitidae; genus Spilogale; species Spilogale gracilis. Next base: position 117,445 of record PITA01000629.1, read on the forward strand.
TTTTGGAGGCCAAGAGTACTGCCAGATGGCTCAAGAAATGGGATGCAAGAAAAATGACTTTTATCACCTAAAAGGAGTAATAAGATTCAACAAAAGCAAACTCTAGGAAGAAAGGACAGCCAATATTGCCTTAGTCCTAGCTCTTCGAATCATGGCACTGGTTGATTCCATTACCTTGGCTAAGGAAAAATGCCCTTTAACAGGTGTGCTCTGCTCCAGACAGCCATTATTAAAGCAATTTGTTAGAGGTGGATCGTGTACATATTAAAGCAAGATAATTGTACTGGAGAAGGTGGCCTGAAGTACTGACTCAGCTGAAGAGACCATGGAACATAACTCCATACTCTAGACCTGAGTAAGGATGCCACACTTAGTGACCTAGCCGGGCAGCATACTTGAACGGGGCTTTCCCCTAAGTACACCTGGTAATGGGATTAAGCCAATTTAGAAAGTAGACACTCGTGGAATCCTGCTTTAAGAGAGGAGAACGCATCAATCAGATCACAGCCTCTTTTAGGAGAGAAAAATTTCAGTCTATCCCATAAGTTTCTTTATTCAAACAATCAATATTTACCCAAAGACACTCTGCAAGGGGATGGGAATTTACGCAGTAGAGAATAAGAAAGACAGAATTCTGTCTTTGCACAGTTTCTGTGCTGGTGGGAGAGACCAAACAAGCCATTATGCAACTAGATGTTTAATTTCAAAGGAGACCTACAGGCACTTTGCATATGAATATTAAGGAACTCTCCCTATTGGGGTGATCAGGAATGTTTTCTTGAGGAGGGAACATGTGAGCTCACCACTAATAGATGAGAACTCGTTAAGAAGTAGGGTGGCCAAGAGGAAAGGTGTTCTAGACAAAGAATATGACATATACCAAAGCTTCAAAGGAGGACCAACAGGGAAAGACGTTGTGACTATAGCTCAGAGTCGCAGGATTGAAGCACATCAAGGTTCTAAGAAGGTTGCTACACTCCTTTGCATGTGCTGTGCTCCTTGCTTGGAACACACTGGAATGCTGGAACATGCATGCAGGGCCTTGTTTAGAATATGGCTCTCTCTACTCAGAGAGAAAGGGGGAGCCATTGAACAATCTTAGGCAGGTGGCGTGACAGTAGCTAAGCATTTTTGAAAGGTTGTTCCAGCTTCTGTGTAAAGAAAGAGGTGGACAGTATAAGAAGGAGGGACGAGTCAAGAGGGATTTCAGACAAAAACCCAACAATACTTGGAAATTGACTGGCTATAGAACTGACGGATGAATCTCTATGACAGATGGCTAGGAGAAAATTTCTGTTTTTGAAAGAAACTTTAACACTGAGGAAATTTCCAATAACGGCTCCACAACTCCCCATTCCGAACCTCATTTAGTGAGACAAATAAAATCAGCGTAATACACACTGAATGTGATACTATCAGACATGGTTGTCGTAATCCTGGAAAAATAAATGTGGACGTGCACAGTGTGCTTAAAGTGTTCTCAACTTTTTTCAAGGTTTTGACCGCCAGAAGTGGAGAGTGTGGCTTCTCCCCACGGTGGACCCCGAGGCTGGGAGCCCCTAGAAGTGTGTTCGGATGCTGAGCGCCGCAGTACAAGGGCAATATCGTGGACCTGTGAAGCCACCCATGTGAGAGCTGACAGTCTCATTTTGTCCCTTCTTTTGGGTGGTTCTGACTCTGAAGGAGTTACGTTTCCCCCCTCTGAGTTTCTCTTTCTTTATCTGAGAAATGAATTCAAAGAGGTACTGTGCCTTTAAGGCACTCATAGTACTCAGCTCAATAAATATTAGTTGCCTTATTAGTCCCTTTTCTCCAAAAGTAATTACAAAGATCTAGCTAATCATCATATTTGTAATAAAATAATAATAATAGCTCACCGTTACTGAATGCCTCAATGTGCCAGCAACTATTCCAAACACTTACATTTATATTTATTAATTCACTGAGTCTTACTACAGCCCTGCGAAATAGGCGCTGTCAGCACACTCACTTGTAGGTGTGAAAACAGAGGCCACAGACTCAGGGCCACCCAAGGGAGTGGCCCCAGCAGGATTCAAAGCCAGCTCGTCTGAGTGGGTATTTAAAAAAAGTTTTCATACGACTTATGAGGCAACAACAGGCAGAAACTGAGGTTGAAATTTATGTTAATCACCTTCTGTGATTCTATACTCTCAATAAATTCAGACAGAAAAACCCAAGTTGACTACACAGAGGCACAGTGCTCTGAAAAATTTAACACTGTGCCATGCTTATGAAGAATGAAACCCGCTGGATGTCTATTTCACAGCGTTCGGAACGCTCCTCGGCCCCTTGCCTGACGACAAAGAAACAACAACTTCAATTTACATGCCAACTCATCACGCCCCAGCATTCCAAGGTATTTTGCTGCGGACGAAGGGCAGTGGTTTAACGGCACAGTATGTCACACTGGGTAAATGACAGAGTAGCCTCGCCAGCAAAGTCCCCAGCTGGGGGACTCGGTCAGGGATCTGGGCATGCCAGCCAAATCTGTAGTGGGAAGGGCTGAATGCATAAACCAACCTCCTCTTCTGCTCTTCTCTGGTGAGGGGCAGAGAAATCCTGCAGACTCGAAGCTTTCAAGTTCTGTCAGAAACCAACGATCTAATGCAGAACACTTTAATCACAGCCACTGCGATAACAACTGGACTGCACAAGGTGGCACTTTGAGAGCTAAGCTTTAGATTCCATCTTTTGGTACAGAAGTCAGTGAATATTGATGTGTAATAATGCTGTGTGCTGTTTTCAACTCCTGCTTTTCCCAAGGAACTCCAGAAGAGCAGGAGTAAGTCAGCCTGAATCACTGCTACATCACAGCACTTAGCATGATGTCTGGAAAAACAATAATAATAACAAAGAGGAGGAGGAGATGGAGGAGGAGGAAGTAACAGCTTCCACAAGCTGCATACTTACCCACGACAGTCTAAGTACTTGCCATGAATGATTCAATGCTGACAATAAGCCTATGAGATAGGTTTTACTGCTGTCCTATTTTACACATGAAGAAACTGAGGCACAGTGCATTGCAGCAATTGGCTCAGCTACCAAGTGGCAGAGATAGGATTCAAACCCAGGGCCCAGCTTCAGTCTGTGCTTCTGAGTACTATACCATGATGCCCCTTGTAAAAAGGAGAGATTAGTCATACTAGTGCAATGAGTAAGTGTTCAGCAACTCTGACAGTAGTACGGCATGTGGGTGGGAATTGTTCCAATACACGCCTTTCGTAGACACTTCCCATCCCCACTTCTAGATGAAAATCTTTGCCATGGGAAGTCACTTTTCATGGCAGGAAGTGTGTTTTCTCCCTCAAGTGTATTGGTGAAAAAAGAGACTTTAGAAATGACTGCTCTAGACCAGTGGTTTTCAAACATGGCTGTGCTAAAGACTAAACTAGGGAGATTTTTGTTCCATCGAAATAATTTCCTTTACTTGTTGTTCTTTTGCGTAGCACATCCATTCTACCATGATATCATCACCCAATGATTGATTCTGTTTAACAGAATTCTGGTTTTCAGAATTGTGATAAATTTAAATACTCAGTGTACATCATATATTTTGACTTTTTTTTTTAATTTCTAAGAGACCAGAAAGCTAGATAAGGCAAGTAACAAAATCCTAGAGTATGAGAGCTAATAGGAACATCAGAGATCTTTTATTCTCTTGGTATATAATTAAAGACAAACCAGGAAGCTTTTAAAAATAGTGATGCCAGGCGCCTGGGTGGTTAAGCATCTGCCTTCAGCTCAGGTCATCATCCCAGGGTCCTGGGATTGAGCCCTAAGTCAGGCTCCCTGCTCAGCAGGCAGTCTGCTTCTTGCTCTCCTTCTGCCTAATGCTCCCTCCGCTTGTGATCTCTCTTTGTCTCTCTCTCTCAAATAAACAAAATCTTAAAAAAAAAAAAAGTGATATCATGCCCCACCTTAGGTTGAGTAAGTGAAAATTGCTGGGGATGGGGTATGGGGCATTGGTATTTCTTAGGAGCAATCCAGGTAGATCCAATATAATGGTCAAGATTGGGGAGCAATGGTCCACTCTACTCATCTAAAAGCAACCATGGGAAGGACTACCTCATTCCCCTTCCTTAGGTAATAGCTTAGGGGTACAGATATCAATGATGTCAGATTAAAATTTACCCCGACAGACATTTCATGAGCATCTCCTATGTGGAAAAGACAAAGCAGCACAAACCCCAACTTTCATCTTTTATGGCCACAACGCTCGATAATGAGATCACACAAGCCTAAGTATATAATGCAGCTATACTATGTAAAAAATACCACAGAGATGGAAAAGAGCAGGAGGACTGACAAGGAGGAGAGGCCCTAATGGAAAGTAGAAATGACTCCTCTCTGGACAGCTAAGAAAAAATGCCATAGAAGCACAGAACAAATGGATGAGGAAAAGCAGAGGAAGCAGAGATGTACCTTTCTTCTTTTTATAACTTAAAATTTATTTTGAGACAACTACAGTTCACTTGCAGTTGTAAGAAACAAAGCAGAGAAAGCCCATCTGCCCTCCACTCAGTCTTCCTCAATGATGACATTGTCCATGACTACAGTACACACATTTATTTCTGACAGAAGGCTTTGAGGATAAGCAGATTTTTTTTTTACGTTTAAAACAGCCTCTTAGATAATTTAATTACAAGTACAAATCAATATTTTATTCCATGCTCGTGCCTGAAGAAGAGACCTTGCTTGGCCTTGGAAGACACGTTGTAGAGGAAGAGGAGTGTGAGGAATTCCAGTTCGGCTGGGTACGTGTATATAGAGCATCTGGTTCAAATCATTAGACCCTTGACTGACAGGCTGCTCAGGAGGTGGTAGGTAGTTTCCCAGAAGAAGTCTTAATCTCATTAAAGTTTAATATAGAAATGCTTAAGCATTTTATCACAAGTCTTAATTTCCTTAGGAGGAGGCTGTGAATTATATCTTGAAAAAATTTCTGTCTCAAACCAGGTTTGGGACCAGTTTTCTTCATCGTAAGTCAATGAATTCAATGCAGCACTGAGGACCCATCTTGAGATTTAGAAGGACTGAACATGATGCCTCCAGGTGAGCCCATGGGGAACAGGACCCAAGAACATACCTATAAGCGACAGACCAGTAACATGGGAACTTGAGCTTCTGGGTGACATAAAGGACTTGATGTTTGTTATATATTACTTCCATATTAGACTGTGATTCCTCTGTAATGTAAGCCAAAGAAGGGCAGAGATTTTCATCTACTATTTACACTCATTTTTCCATTGCAAAACACCCTTTTCCTGTGGAAAAACTAAATAATAGACATTATCAAGCACCTAACTGGCATTCAATAAGTAGTGATTGAATAAATTAACTCCTAAACACTCAGACATCAGAAATACTGCTAGCCTTATATTTGAGTCATGTTGAAGGTGGGGATTTTTAAATCAGAACTGCATTTCATGAACTAATATTTGGGGAACACATGTATGAGTGTACTGATCTATGTCAATGCCACAACTAGGAAAACAATTTCAGCTTCATCTTGGATAAGGACTCACATGGAAATAGTTTTGGGGATCCAGGAATCACTCAAGAAAGCCTTCACCATAATTATAATGATGAAGAACAAGTCAGTGGTTGCTGGGGATTGAGGTGGGACTGTGATAACAAAGAGATAGCATGAGAAAGTTCTTGGGTTACTCTGTATTCTGATTATGATGGTGGTTGTACAATCCTTTACATCTATTAAAATTCACAGAATGCTGGGGGTGCCTGGGTGGCTCAGTCAGTTAAGTGCTTCACTCTTGGTTTGGGCTCAGGTCATGATCTCAGGGTTGTGAAACTGAGTCCTGTGTCAGGTTCCACACTTAGCAGAGAGTCTGCTTGTCCCTTTCCCTCCCCCTCTTCCCTTCTCTCCGCCTAACCCCAGCTTTTGCTTGCCTGCACACACACACATGGTCTCTAACAAATAATATCTTTAAGAAATAAAATTCAGGGGTGCCTACGTGGCTCAGTTGGTTGGGCAACTGCCTTCGGCTCAGGTCATGATCCCGGAGACCCGGGATCGAGTCCCACATCGGGCTCCCTGCTCGGCGGGAAGCCTGCTTCTCCCTCTCTCACTCCCCCTGCTTGTGTTCCCTCTCTGTCTGTGTTTCTCTCTGTCAAATAAATAAAATCTTTAAAAAAGAAATAAAATTCATAAAATGCTGCATAAGTCAATTACTTTAAAAATAAAATATTTGCCATTAAATGACTACTAAACAGATATATTCCTAAATGGCTAGCCGATGAACTAGTACTCCTTTCTCTTGGACTAACCCCTGCTTCCATACTCGATTAGATTTCCAGGAATGCTATTTGTATTTGATATTCCATCCCCAACCCACCCTTCAGGGCAAGTGACGATGAGAAGGCACCAGTTCCATCCCCAACCCACCATTCAGGGCAAGTGTCAGTGAGAAGGCATCCAGCTGGACCAATCAATTCTCTCTCAGATATTTAAAAATGGGATTGTAGCCACAAGTCAACCTGGAACGGTAACAACACAACGTATGGTTGTTACCCAGCATGCTCTTTAAATAGATGCATAAGCTGAGAAAGCTGGCTTGCAGCGTAAAAGAAAGAAGGATGCAAACATACCAAAACTGGATATAAAGGAAATACTAGCTCCACCATCTCTGAGGCAAGACAATTTGGTCAATGCAACCTCGCTGTGCCTCAGTTTCCTCATTTTTAAAAGATGGATAACAGTATCCTCCAAAGGGTTGTGAGGATTAAACGAGTCCATGAAGGTTGTTAGAGCAATGCCCGACATATAGTAAGAACCCAAATATTGTTGTTGATATTTTTGTTTTCCTTCCTCATCTCCTTAATACTAACACAGCTTTATCAGAATCTGTCCAGATTTCCACTCTAATTTCAAAGCAAAGAAACAGCAATAATCATCCATGTTTTGCAAGGTGAGAAGACAAAGTATGGGAAAATATGTCATCCATTCTAAGGACCTCAAGATCTCCCCAAAACATGAAAGAGTTCCTTAAATTAATAATTCCAATATAGTGCAAAATTATGAACATCAGGAGTTTTATTATATTGCATTAAATTCTGGTAAGTTTTCCTACAGAGTTACATCACACAGTGCTAAAATTACATTCAAGACCATTCACTAAGTTTGTTCCTATTCTCTCTGTGCCATGAATAAAGCGGGGAGTTGTGATGACATCTTATACCCGCATTGTAGAGTTTACAAAATACTCCCTTGGATTCTATTTCATTTTGATCTCTATGACAACCCTACGAAGCAGGTATTATTGTTGAAATTTTACAGATAAGAAAATTAAGGCTCAGAGAGAAGCCAATGTCATCCAGGTCCTTAATGTAATAACTCAGACAGAGATCTTCTGGCCCCAAGAATTAAACTTTTTCACATTATGCCTACCAAACAAATAGCTCTGCAGATGACAATGTTTTCCCCACTTCTCAGATTCTACTACTAACTCACATGTTCCAGACACATATATTCAGTGCTTCCAGTAGTGCAATCTGGTAAGCAGACTATCCTCATTGCATAGATCTACAATGTATGAAAAGTACTAGAGGCTCGACACAGTATTATCTTCTACAGGGGATTTCATTTTTTTCTGGCAGCCACAGAGTACAAGCAGGTCACCTTGCTCTGGCAGAGACTGGGTTTCAGGATTTTTAAGTATATCCATGGAATTTGCTGGCCTTACCATGCCCCTTGCCTTTCTGAAGTTTCAGTGCCAACTAGGTGGCAATGACTTGCAGGGCTGGGGCAACATCCTCTGAAGGGGATGTATATACTCTGCATCAGCATCCAATTTACAGTACTGTCTCTACCAAGCCTAGGATTTGAGTCTAGGCATGAAGGGAGGACAAGAATAACTGACTCTGCAGGTGATTCAGAGATCGTCAGGGCTACCCTTCACCATAGGCCTGTGGAACAGGCTGCACCTGCCCAGTGTCTCAGGGGTAGGGCCACTGTGAGAGCTGTGTGGGTAGCGCTTCCCTCCAAAGCCCTGTGAGGCTGCGTTGGGGTCGTACTGCTACCTCGGTGGGCCCAGAAAGAGGATCTCGGAGTCAAAGATGATTATCTCCAGACTTAGATCTAAAGGATTTTGCCTTGCTAGTTTCTTTTGGACTTTCTAGGGACCCATCACCCCATTCTTCTTTCCAATGTCTCCCTTTTAGAATGGGATTATCTGTCCTATGCTTGTTCCATCATTATATTTTGGATGCATGAACCTGTCTTGTTTCATAAATTCACTGCTGAAGAATTCTGCTTCAAGATGAATCATACTGCAGATTTCACCTGCACTTGATTTAGATGCTAGTCTGATGAGGCTTTTAACCTCAGGCTGTAGAGTTGATAGAGGAATGGAATAAGACCTTTGGGGCTGTTGGGATGGAATGAAGGTACACCAAGGTTCCTGTGATTCTTCAGTCACAAAATACCTGGAGGTAGGTAGTCACGTACTCCAAGAAACAAATACCAAGAGTGAGGCTGTCAGAATAAAACATAACTTTTACTGCAGGGCTGCTGCTCTGGTCTAACGTCCAAGCTGCAGACCTTTATAACCAAGTTCTTCAATGACTAAATCTCTTTGAAAGGTGCCCAAAGTGGGTCTACCTTCCACCCATATCTCTCCATTGTGATGAGTAACGAGCACTACACTGATGCTTCAGTAGGCATATCATAAGAACGCTAGGTGAACTGAGGTGGGCAAGGAGAAAATTCTCTAACCATAACAATATTAAAAACGTGATGTTGCTAAAAATATTCTGAGAAATAATTCTTTGGAAATACCTATTATCCAAATCTCTGTATGGCAGAGATAAAAAGAGAACAGTGTTTGTGTAAACTTCATCAATTAAGAGTACTACAATCACTATTTCCAACCAGGAAGCAAAAAAATATACATAGGCAGCTTTTTAAAGCATATACTTAAAGCCACAGAATAGATTTTGAGTGTAAGTTAAAGCAGAAAAAGCTTCAGGTTGTCTCCCTATGCCTTATCCAGTTATATCAGTGAGAAGCAGGGTATGAAGGTAAAGAGTTTCTTTTAAGCACCCTTCAGAAGATTTGCTTATTCCAGCATCATGTGCCCATCAACTTGACAGCCTCCTAGAAGATCTGTTTCCTTGATATTGAAAATGATATCCGCACCACCCTGTTACCAGCTTCCCTGAGTCACCCATTCCTTTGAAATTCAAACGAAATTAGCTCAAGCCACATACCATATGCTGTCGAAAAGCTCAGTGTTGATCCCCATCTCTGTGGAGGTTCTTGAGATGTAGGGACAGAACTGTCACTATCACTTAATCATTTCTAGTTCAGAATCTCACAGTTTAGGGAAAACCATTCAGTTTATGGATAAGCACACTTTCTGCCCATTTCTGCACTGTCACCAGGGACTGATTTCCACCCCTTCGATCCTGACTACAGGCATGGCAGATTTTTACTGAACGTTTGGACAATGACTATAGCACAGCAAAAAAATGTATCAGTAAATCATCACACCATCTTAAAAGTCCTTCAGCCTCTTGGGGTGCCTGGCTCAGTTGTTGAGCACCTGATTCATAATTTTGGCTCAGGTATGATCTTGGGATCATGAGGTCGAGCCCCTCTTTGGGCTCCAAGCTCAGTGAGGAGTCTACTTGAGATTCTCTCTCCCTCTCCCTGCCTCTCCCCTTGCTTGAGCTTGCTCTCTCTCCCTCTCTCAAATAAATAAATAAAATGTTTTTAAAAATCCCTTCAATCTCTCCATCTGCCAGCACAATGCTCGTGGGTCATGCAGTTCAGTCCTTTCTCTCTCCTTCCTCCTCCTCACCTTTCCTTTGCTCCCTGTAAACCATAGCTCCTAAGTTACTGCTTATTTCCTATGCAAGCCAGTTTTCAAGGTGTCTTTATTTCATCGTCTCCTTCCTTACTCAGCATCTCACCACCTTCCAAACCTAACGGGTATATTCTCCTAAACTTTCCCAAAAGAAGCTCAGCTGCCAGATTTTAAAATATTAATTTTTACCCTGTTTCAATCCTTCTACTTCTAAACGCAACCAGCAGATGGAAACTAATTTGTGCTAGGCACTAATAAATGGGTAAACACAACCAAGTTTCTAATTTCATCAAGCTCCCAAGTCGGGGGCTCAATAAACCCTTCTTTGTTTGGAAAAAATAGAGTAAGGTCTTCTGCATTAATGAATGAATACACGGCAACATTTCCACATCTATTATTTGGAACTCAGATTTTTACACGTTAATGATTCTTTCTTCTGAGAATACCCACCTGAGCCCTCTCTTTGCATAAATACGGGAGCCACAAACTGTAGAAAAAACTATCTAACCAACTTCTACTAAATACACCTTATCAAAATAACTACCACTCTCCACTTCCTCTGTAAAACATACAGACTGCTCTCCACAGAAAGTTAGAAGCTCATGGCTAATAGGCAACTCTAATTCTTCTGCTAGATTAACCAGTCAACTACCAGTTCTAATTATATCAAATAAGAAAGCTTCTACCACATTTTTCCAAATAAAAGCAAATTCTCCCCAAGTGGAACTCTAATGCCAGCTGTTGAAAAAAAGTACTTCTGTTTTCTTCCTACCACACAGATGACTGGATGCTTCAGGAAGACTTTGCCAGGATGACAAAAAATCTGCCTCCTACTTTTATGGTAGAATACAATTCCAATCTCCATCTGTAAGAAGGAAACTTAAGTGGTTGAATAAGTTATCAGTTAACTATTCCAGAATAACAACAATAAGTATTTATTATTGCTGCAGAGTCTACTGCTGAGCAGGAAAGTTCTACTGATATGAGCAATGTTTGGGTGACTTCATCTTGCATCTGCAGTTAGCCAGCAAAGTCACTGAGACGTAGTACTCAAGGATGGCATCACATGTCTATGGTTGGCTGGCTTTTGGCTGGATGACAAGGAGTGATGAAACCTATGAATCTCTACCCCTTAAGGTAATTCATGGCAACTACACAGAGTTCCAAGAGAAAAAGTAGAATAAACAGGGTCTATTGAGGTCTAGTCTCAATACCAACACACTGTCAGTTCCACCACATTCTACTGGTCAGAGCAACTTATGAGTCCAAATTTAGAGGAAAGGAAATATGATCCACCTATTTATGAAAGGAACTACATGCAAAGTCATGTAACAAAAGTTGTGGATAGAGAGAGGAATGGAAAACTGAAGCCATTATTATAATCAACATACACATTGGTTGAGGCTGCATTGTCAACTTTTTTGTATTGTATCTCAAATTTATCTGGAAATTTTAGTACTTAAAGAAAGTCAGTGGGTTCCCTTCCATTCCAGACATGGAAAGTCATGAGAGACAGCTGCTCTCATACAAAGAATCAAAACAAATCACTAACGCCATACCAAAGAGCTAAACCCACATACATGTGTGTGCACATGAGCGCATGCACACACACACAGAGCCAGAAAAAACAAACCTCCAGGAAGTGAGAGGCCCTTTACACAAACAAGAAACTCAACACTCCCCTAATCTCTGGTGATGCTGTAGAGGATGGGAAAAGGGAGAAAAACAAATTTCTAAAAAAGGATTTAAAAGCCATGTGAATAATGGCATGAGAAATTAGAATATCAAGGAGCCCCAGCCACAAAGCAAGTTTCACCACTTCTACTAAATATTTCTCAAAGGTCCTGGTGGGAGCTGTGGCCCAGAAATAGGAGTAGTGAAAGAAGTGAGAAAAATCACCTCTGAAACACGTCATTCCTCCCCACATGTAATGATATTGCTGTCCAAAAGGAAAGAAGAGGCAGGTGGGAGAGATGAGACAAATCTCTCCCCATTCATGATGGATTTCACCTAAGAAACACTAAGGTAGGACAGTAGAACTGAGAGAAACCATAACACATTTCAGGCTTTCGATCATTAAAGAATGGGGGAGAAAGAGTAAATGTTATAAAATCTCCCTTGAAAGTATTCTAGTCCTTTATGATGATTATAGCTACAACTCTTAGAAGACCCAGAAGTTAAAAAATAGGCTGAAAAGTCACCTACGTTAAATTAAGGAGCAAGACTGGAAAGCAGACTATTCCCCAGAAATTCAATGTGCCAGCAGGCTGGTGGAATACCAGGGAAAAATTCCCCCCTCCATCAAATCTTGTAATTGGCAACTTGTTTGTGCAGCACAGACACATTTTTGTAATCTCACTAGCACACAGGTCCCAGGTCCTACTCACTGGAACATCCTGATTCCCACAATCAAATTATGGGAATCCAGGAGTAAACTGAATCGAATAAAACATGCAATAAAGCCCAGATTAAGCTTACAATTCAGACTAAATCAGCCTTTCCCCCTGGTATAAGAAAGAGTGCATTCCTTTCTAGAGGTGCACATTACTTACTTCAGTCTTTGTGATTCCTTTATGTCCAGTATACAATAAAAAAAAAATCACAAGACATACCAAACAGCAAGAAAGAAATGTAATTATTATAAGGAAACAAAACAGAAAATTGAACCAGATCAAGAAATGGCCCAGAGGTTGAAATTACCAAGTAGATAAAGTAAAATTACTGATTAAAAATGTTAAAGTATCTAAGAAAATGCATGACAAGATGGACAAGTTATCAGAAACATATGAACTATACAAAGTACCAACTGGAAATGCAAAAATGAAAATAAAATATGAGAAAAAAAGAATTTAACAGATTGGCTAAAGAACAGCTAAACATAAAAAAAAGGGAAAAAAGTGAATGAGGAGATGAATCTTTAAAAGATCTTCAAACTAAAACAAAAATAGAAAAAGAGTAGGAAGAAAATGGGCATTAGAGATTTTTGACACCATATCAAACTGTCCAACATATGTGTAACTGAAAATTTAGGGAGTGAGGAAATGGATGAAATGAAAACAACTGAGAACGGCCCAAAAGGATTAAAGATATTAACCAACATATCCAAGAAGTTCCAGGAACACCCAGCAGGAAACAAGCAGGAGAAATACAACGAAAAAATATAGGCACATCACAGTAAAACTGCAGAAAGCCAAAAATAAAGAACACACCTTAAAAAGCAACCAGAGATAAAACATAGTACATACAATGGAAAAAATTATACAAATGATGGCTGCCTTCTCAGCAGAAACAATGATGATCAGAAAAAAAAATGCACTGACATCTATAAAGTATTGAAAGAAAACAAAAGTCAACCTAGAATTCTGTACCAATCACAAATATCCTTCAAATTTCAAGGGACAAATCCTCAGACAGACAAAAGCATATTCACCTCTAGCATATTTGAGCTACAAGAAATGATGAAAGAAGTGATTCAGGCTGAAAGGCAATAAAACTAAAAGGAATTCTGAAAAACAGTAAGAAATGAGGAGAACTAGAAAGGTTAAAGACTTGGCTTAATGTAAAACATTTTTATTTGAGTACCTTTATTTTATATAAATACATTTCATAAATTTCATTTAACTATTTAAAGCAAATATAACAATGAATTTTGAGGCTTATTTCATATGTAGTAGTAAAATATAAGATGGCAGCAGGAAGGGTTGGAAAAAGTATTGGAATTCAGTTGATAGAAGGTTCTTATAGTCTCTTTGAAGTGATATTTCACTTATTTGAAGGTAGGCTCCAATCATTTAAAACTGCATATTGTAATCTCCACAGCAACTACTTGATACTAATAAAAATGTGTAGCTAAAATTTAATTACAGAAAAAAATATTAACAGATTCAATTTACCCAAAAGGAAGCAGAAAAGGAAAACAGAACAAAGAATGAGAGAAAATGATATAAAATAAAAATCAGAATGGGAAACTAAAACTCAATCATATTACTAATTACATTAAATGTAAATGAACAAAATGAGCCAATTAAGGGGCAGACATTGGACCAATGAGGGGTATCTAATAATGATATGCTATCTACAACAACAACAACAACAACAACCCCCCACACACACACTTTAATTATAAAGAAAACTACAGGTTGATAGACAATGTATACAATATAAACATTAAGCGTAATAAAGTCAGTATGGCAATATTAATATCAAACAAAGTAGAATTACAGAAAATAGAACTACTATAGATAAGAAGGAAAATTTCCTAATGATGAAAGCATCGATTCATCAAATAAGCAAAGCAATCCTACATGTTAATTTAGTTCTAACAACAGACCTTCAAACATATAACACAAACTGACATGGAATATTCTCCAAGAATGTAATAAATATAAAAAATTTTAAGCCATAGTGAAGAAAAAGATCTTATAGAAGACATTCCTTAAACACAACAGCATTAAACTGCAACTGAATAAAAAATAAAGCATCGAGAAAAATCCCCAATTTTTAAATTAAATGACACATTTATAAATAACTCAGATCAAAGAGCAAATGATGAGGAAAATTAGAAAATATATTGGACTGAATCACAGTGAAAATGTTAGAACACAAAATTTATGAAATATAGCTTTAAAAATGCTTCCAGGAAAATTTAGGGTATCAAATGATTATTACTTGAAAAGTATACAGTTCTAAAATAAAAATAATAATCTAAAGCAGGAGTCAGTAAACTTTGGCCATGAGCTAATAAATCCAGTTCTTGCCTGTTTTCATAAATAAAGTTTTACTGAAACAAAGCCACATTCATTCATTTACATTTAGCCTATGGCTGCCTTCAGGCTGCAATGGGAAAAATGGGGTAGCTATAACAGACCACATGGCCCACAAAGTCTCTACTTACAATCTATTCCTTTATTTTCCACCCCTTGTGGAAGTTTTCCACCTTAACAAATGAGAACAAAGTAAGCAGAAGAGATGAAATCATAAAGACCAAAAATTAACAAAGAATAAAACAGGAAACAATAAGGGAAATTAATAAATCACAACCTGGTTCTTTAAAAAGACTAACAAAATTGATAAATCACTACCACAACTGAAACAAAAAGAAGATACAAATTACCAAGAAGAGGAATTAAAAGAAAATCATTATAGATCACATAGACATTTTTTTTTTAATGGTCAGGTAGTTTTTTGAATAACTTAATGTCAAATTCAAAAACTTGAATGAAACAAGCCTTTGAAAAACAGAGCCCTTGAAAAAAATAAATTACCAAACCTCACATAAAAATAAAAAAATCTAAATATCCTCATATATGTTACAGAAATTGAGTCCATAGTCAAAAACCAAAACTTTCCCATAAACTTCAGGTACAGCTGGAGTCACCAGGGAATTCTACAAACATGTAAGGAAGAAATGATATCAATTCTACACAAACTTTCAAAAAAAATAGAGGATGAAACACTTTCCAACTCATCTAGAAGGCCCACGGAACCCATAATTGACACCTGACAAAGTTTATTATAGAAAAGAAAATCACAGATCAAAATATTTCATGAGGAAATGCAAAAATCCTCATGAATATCTAAGCAAACAGAATTCAGTAATATATTTTTAAAAGTTAATGCATCATGACCAGGTAGGATCTATCCTATGAATGAAAGACTGATTTAATATTCAAAAAAATCAATTAATGTAATACATTACAGCAGCAAAAGAAAAGACAAAAATCATATTTACATCCCAACAGGTGCAGAAATTCAATACCTTTTTGTGATACAAAAAAGAAAAACTGCAGCACATGAAGAGTAAGGAAAAAAGTTTGAAGCTGAATAGTAAATCTATGAAAAACCATATCTCTTACCATATTTAATACCAATCCTTTTCCCTCAGATTAAAAACAAAGCAATCATTTTTTTTTTACCACTTGTACCCAATAACATCCTGGAAATCAGACACAATGCAATAAAAATGAAATAAAATGTATAAAGATCAGAAAAGATAAAATTCTAGTTATTTACAGGCCATACTATTATGTATGTAGAATGTCCAAAGGAATTTACCAAACTACTAAAACTAATAAGTAAATGTGACAAAGTCATAGGACACAAGGTTGGCATAAAAATTAATTTTGTAACCACATAAAACCAATAAACAATTGAAAATTGAAATTGAAGACTACGCTAGCCCTTCCCTTTTCTTCCCCTTTCCTTCCTGAAAAACTTTGTTTAAAAGCCATTAGGTGGGCCTGAACAGAATTAGGCATCTCTGCAGGAAGGCGGGATAAAGTTTATGGTGTTGAAGCTCAGGCATAGTAAAGAGAGTATTAGCTGGCCCATTGTAAAGTGTCAGAGGCTGAGCAGAGTGAAAGTGTTCTCCACACAGGGAAGGTAGGTAGGTTCAGGGCACGAAAGCCCATGCAGGTTGAACAAGGCATCCAAGTGGGAGGGAAGCCCAGCACAAGGTGCTGGAGTCTGAGTAGGGTGAGCAGGATGGCAGCAGTCATGGGACAATGGCACACATAGGGGGAATGATCAAATAAGTGGGTAGAGGGTAATAGGAGTTAGATTTCTATCATAAAAAGATGCACAAATATGAACAAGGAGAAAATCAGAATGAACTCCATAGTGCCAGATGGAATTAAATGCATTGGTATAAACTAGTGATTTTCTATAAATATAGACAGGTATCCATATAAACAATATATATAGTAATGAACATACCGAAGACCCAAGTGCTGATTTCTGAACACCATTCTGAAATAAAAGGATTAAGTATTTCTTGAGTAAATGGCTGTTTCCAGGTCTAAACCAAGATAAGTAAGATGAGCCTGGAACATTTTTTGTTAGAAAGGAAGTAAGTAGTCAAAGCACAACGCAGGTATGTCAAACATGCATGGGGTCAGCTTGAAGGTGCTCCTATCAGCCCTGGGACAACTTGAGCATCAAAATAAAGAATGATATTAATGAATTAAAGTCTATAAAGTCTATTAAATAAAATAGGAATGCATGAGCATATGCTGATAAAAATGAATAGTTTTGAAGTTTGATAAAAATAAGACACTTCAAAGTATCACTAAACAAATATTACAAAGGGATAAATGGTAAATTTACTGTGGAGAAGTCTAATAGACACTACCTTAATCATTAATAAAAAAAAAAATCCTCAGTAATAGAACAAGTCAAAACTATGTGCCACTTGACAGGATGCAATAAGAATAGTAAAGCCCTGTTTCCATGATATTTTTGCCAAAGACGAACAACCTAAATCTAATGAAAAGGAAAAATCAGAATCATCCAAAGCCTATGAAATAATGATTAAATTTGTTAAGGTCATAAAAATTCAAAGAAAGACCAAGGAACTATTTCAGATTAGTACAACAAGATACAATGCAGAACTGTGGATGAGATGCTTGTCCTATTTTGGAGAAGTTGACAAAACTTAAATGGAGTCTTAATATTATATGTTAACAATGTACCCAGGTTTATTTCCTGATTCTGAAGGTTGTATTGTGATTATTAAGGGAAACACCCTGTTTTTAGGAAATGCATGCTGAAGTATTAGGGGATGATAAGATACCAGGTTGACAAATTACTCTCAAATGCTTCTATACAGTTTCTTTGTTCTCTACTTATAACTTTTTGGAAAATTTGAGGTTCTTTCAAAAAAAAGAAATAGTGTAATTTTCAGTAATATCAAAAGTGTCAAATATACAGGGATAAATCTAATGAAATATGCATATGACATACCTACAAAAAACAACAGCAACAACAAGACAGTATTCCTGAGAAAAGGTAGAGACCTGAATAAATGGAGAGTTATACAATGCTCATAGATCAGAATACTCACCGTTATTAAGACATTGTCCCTAAACTGGTATGCAACTTCAACATCATTCCTTTCAAAATTCCAGCAGGCTAATTATTACAAATACACAAGATAATTCTAAAATTTATATGACAGTACTACTATAGTACTACATGGTTATTTTGGTTATTCTTGAATAACCAAAGCAAAACTGAAAAATATTAACAAAGCTAGAGAACTAACTCTATCTAATTACAAGTCTTATTCCAAAGCTCCAGTAATCTAAACACTTTCATAGGATAGTAGGGTAAAAACTAGATCAATGGAAAAGAACAGACTATAAAGAAATAGACCCACACTTAGTGAACTGATTTCTCCTAAAGATGCCAATTCATTTGTATGGGATAAAGAACATCTTTTTAACAAATCTTGCTAAAATGACTGAATTCTATATACGAAAAATAATGAACTTTGATCACTTTTCTCTGAATAAACAAAAATTAATTCAACAAGAATCATGTGCTTAGACAAAATTCAGAAATTTAACACTCTAGAAAAAAATGAGAATATTCTCATGACCTTGGATAGACAAAAATTTTTTTGAACAAGGCACAAGAAATATAAACCGTAAAAATTAAATTGTGAAAAATTAGACTTCATAAAAATCAAAACATCCCACTCATCAAAAGACACCATTATGACAATGACTAGGACAAGGCAAATATTAGGAAATTTATTTACAACATCTACATATAACAATGGACTTATATCCAGAATACATAAAAAAATGAATGAACAATTAAAAAAATAAGCAGCCACATATTTAAAAATTCACAAAATACCTTAACAGATGCTTCATAAAAGAAGATATACAAATAACCAACAAGTATTTCAAAAAGGATTCAATATCATCATCCTCAGGAAATGTCAATTAAAGATCATAACCAGCACATGAAGCCCACAAGAATGGCTAAAATAAGAGAATGACAATACCAAATGTTGACAAGGATGTGGAACAACTGGAACTCTCACACATTGCTGCCATGTGTACAAATGTCACTATCACTTTTAGAACTATGCGTCAGTTTCTTATAAAAGCTAAACAGATGTGTACCCTCTGATCCATCTGTTCAACTAGGTATTTACTCAACAGAAATGAAAACATGTTTACTCAAAATCTTATAAAGAACATTCTTAGCCACATAGAAAACTGTCAGAAGGTGCAACAATGCAAATACTCATCAACTGGAGCACGTTAAGTCTTCAGTGGATTTATTACTACCCAGCAATAAAAAGAATGCACTAATAATATACATGACAATATGCATGAATCTCAAAAACAAACATGTTACACAATAGAAGTTAAAAAAAAATCCAAACCGTAAGAATAACTATATATATGGGATGAGTATTCAGACAGAGCTAATCTCAGATGACAGAAATCAGCACTGGCTGCTGGCAGTGGGTGGTGAAGCCACAACTGGCTGAAAAGGAACCTATGGGTTTCTGGGATGATGGAGATCTGTGTCGTTTTGAGTGATGATCTCATTGGTATATATAATTGTCAAAACACAGTGTATTTTCCTGTATATTTATTATATATCTCAATGAATAAAAGAAGGTCCTTTACTCTAAATGTCTGGTTCAGGACCCATCTCAGATGAGCAGAATGTTGAGTGTTAGGCTTCTTCCCTCCAGAAGAGCACAATGTTTGAAAAATTAAACATTTAGGATATGTATAATACATCAGCATACATTTTTGAAACTCAGTGCTTCCAAATAGCTGCTACCCAACCAAACAAATCAGCAAAAGGGAGCCACCACAATTCATGTGTAATTGGCCAGCACCACACAATGTCCTGGCCACACCCTGTCCGTGACTCGGGGACCATACAGTCACAGTTGTACCACTGAAGTTGACAGCACTACCTTGCAAGCAGGGCAGACCTAGTCCTAAACACCGCCTCAGAAAATGCCATCCTATAGTTTCACACTCTTCTTTAATAGTTCTGTGAGCCAGAAGTCTAGTGGTAAATGGGTGGACAGTTCATTTCAATCTATTAAAGGGCCTTACCCAGGACCTTCTCATTTCAGGTCTATCCTCAGGGTCACCAGATGTAGCATCAGCTCCAGACACACAGGACACATTAGAATTTATAAATGCACACTTCACTTAGCCCCTCACAACCTCAGCTACCCCTTCCCCTCTTTGGGAAACAGCAAACGAATAACTGAGCTGCCATACCAAGTAGCGTGGATATTAGAAAAAAGTGAAACCAGAATGTAAAATGCCTTCCTTGAACAAGACTGTCAAGGGGAAAATACACATTTCCTTACTTTGGGGTTATGTGTGATCAAGGATGCCACTCCAACGCCCCCGGATTCTCATTTAATGTCCCTCAGGCATACAATTATTCGAAAGGCTTAAAACACAAGAATCTACTTCCAAAGATAGAGACAGACATCAAGGCTCTCCTTTCTGAGTGTGGAGAATAAAGAGCAAAGAGCAAAAGAAACCAGCAAAAGAGTCGGTAAGCCTACAGACAGCTGCTGCTGCATTTGTCTTAGAGTAGAAGCAAGGAAAATGCTCCTTTAACTTTTGTAACTTTAGAAAACTTTCCATACTCTCCCCTATAACTGCCAAGCTTCCCGGGACTTCCTCACTAAAGCCTTAGATGCCCCTGTCTTCCAAAATATAGATGTGACCCTCTTCTCTTACTTCAAGGCAGGGTGAGACCTCCAGACTTAGTCACTACTGCTATGGGAACCCTCAGATGGTTTGCTGAACCAGGAAGAAGGCTGAGCAGTGGCAAGATGGCAGGACACTCCTTCCCAGAGAGTCACATACTCCCAATTCATTCACACACTTTCCTATGGGCAAGCCAACAATTTAAAACCTTCCAGTGTGGGACTTCCAGGAATTAGAAAAGCAGGAGTGCATCCAGATCTGAGGACTGGTGGCCCCTGTTCCCTGGTGCCACCCCAGCTGGAAGACAGCCAGGAACTGGTTACAGAGTCTCTTTGACAGAAATGGAGATTAGCAGGTGTTAAAGACAGATTAGCAACTAAATGAGCTTCTCACTGGCATAATCAGTATTCAACAAGGAAGGTCTTAGAGAGAAGGTGGGCAGCTGCTGGGAGTCTTCTCTGACAAGAAGAAATTTGCCTGCATTTACCAGGCCTGTGAAAACTCAAGAAACTGAAGCATAAAGGTAGCCCATTAACAAACTCTAGAGTAGGCAGGCATTCAGTCAGAATGTGCATCTGAGAAAAGATGGGGCCATATGCACCCCAATGTTCATAGCAGCAATGTCCACAACAGCCAAACTGTGGAAAGAGCCAAGATGCCTTTCAACAGAGGAATAGATAAAGAAGATGTGGTCCATATATACAATGGGATATTACTCAGCCATCAGAAAGGATGAATACCCAACTTTTGTATCACCATGGAAGGGACCAGAGGAGATTATGTTGAGTGAAATAAGCCAAGGAGAGAAAATCAATTATCATATAGTTTCACCTATTTATGGAACATAAGGAATAGCATGGAGGACATTAGGAGAAGGAAGGGGAAAATGAAGGTGGGGGAAATTGGAGGGGAAAAAAACCACGAGAGACTTATGGACTCCTGGAAACAAACTGAGGGTTTTGGGGGGTGGGCTGGGTGAGCCCAGTGCTGGGTATGAAGGAGGGCATAGATTGCATGGAGCTCTAGGGGTTACACGCAAACAATGAATCATGGAACATACATCAAAAAATAATGATGTGCTTGTATGGTGACTAACAAAATATAATAAAAAAAATTTAAAGAAGAAAAAGGAAAGAAAAGAAAGAGCAGATTCAGTTTTGTTTTCCAGGCACTTCCTAGGGACAGGAAGGAGGAGGTTTCACTTCTGTCCTTTCCTTTTTGTCCTGACTCGGGTTCTGACTCCAGTGCCAATACACCTGGGCCTGGTGCAGTACCTGCCTTCTGCACCCCAAGGTCTGGCCATTAGGCTGGATGGCAGAGGGAAGAGTTTGAACAGTCTCAGATGAAACAATGCCATCTTAGTCCGCTTGGGCTACTGTAATAAAAATACCACAGACTGAGAGTGGCTTAATCATCAAACCTTCTCTTACAGTTTTAAAGATTGGAAAATCTAAGATTGAGCTATTAGAAGATCTGTTGTCTGGAGGGAACCTTCTTCCTGGTGTACAGATGACCATCTTCTTGTACTCTTACTGGGCAGAGAGAAGTCATCTCCCTTGTCTCTTCTAAAAAGGGCACTAATCCCACCCATGAGAGCTCCACCCTCAGGACCTAATTACCTCTCAAAAGCCCCACCTTCTAACATCATTCCATTTGGGGTAGGCAACAACATATAAATTTTGGGTAGGACACAAACATTCAATCCATAGCAAACATCAAATACAAAGTCAGCTAGACTTTTAGAGTGAAAGAAAGAAAACAACTACTTATTAAAGTACCGCTATGTGCCATGCATTTTCCAGGGTCCCTTTTATCATTTTATGTTAACCCAGAGGACAGATTAACCCAAAAGACCTAGTCCACATTAGTAGATTTGGCATAAGAGAAACTAAAGACAGACTGAGTTTCCTGTTTCTTTCCTTCCCGTGGTTTTGTATTTCCTTCTTAATGCTATTTTGAATTTGTTTGGGCTCAAATTATATTATACTGTTGTCATCTCCATTAGCTAAAATGTATTTATGGCTGATTATGCATGCAGAAAATAAATTAAATATCTGAATAACATTACCAGTAATTGGTGAAATTGCCTTATGTTTTCACATCTTCACAATAAAAAAGGCATCAACAAATGACCAGGAAAACAAAAGGATAATCCATTATAATTGTCCATATTACCATAGAGATAGGGCAGACACAATTATGGGCAATTTCAGTGTCTAAAAATCAAGTGTGATGAAAATTATATTGAAGTTAACAAAAAAAGAATTACTTTAACTGAGGCTTTAAAACAACTGCTAGTCAGGATAAAAGGGAATAGCCCGTGCTCTGAAAAATCAGCCACTGACTTGGACGTTGATGCTGAATCTTTTAAGTTCTACAAAATATAAGCCGTAGTTGAAGTGCTCATTTAGATCCACCTGAGTGATTCTTCATGATACTGTCAACCCCTCAGACACCACTGGTTTGTTGGTGAAACATTTATGCTGATTTAGGGAGAGACTCTAATGTGTTTTAGTTTCTAAACACCTAAATACCCCCTCTAGCAGAGCCTGATACATATACTACATGAGACTAGCTAATCTCCCCTTCGGTTGCATATCTGTGTTTTTAAAAAATAATATAAATTTTAAATATTTGCCATAGTAATTATTTTATTATGGTACAGGTACTGACTGACCAGTTGGGAAGGATGCCAGTTGCTGTATCGGAGCAGGGTTTCAGACTCCCTTTGTGAAGGCAGGGGTGGGGGGGCAGTCACTAGGGTGCCTAGAGAAGCTGCCATATACTAGCCAATACGGAAGACTTTTAACATTTTAACAATGGGGCAACTATACCAGTGTGTCCTGTGACATGTCATCAGTGCACAGACACAAAGATGAAAGACCAAGACTGGCCTCTCACTTGGCCTCATTTATCCAGGTGGCTCCTCTCAGCATCTTGCCAAATGGACACCCCAGGAAACTGCATCCCGGCAGAGCTCTGGCAGGTAATATGGCAGCCCAGGCCAAAGACCGTTTCTATAAGAACACACCTTCACCTTCAGCACTGACAGCCTGAAAACCCCAGTCCCGCCCACAGAACATGGTAGCTGGGGCCCAAACACCATTTTGATTTTTTTAAAGCCAAAAACGTGTGAGGTTTAAAATGTCGAAAGTCTCCAAAACTATCCAAGGGAACCTAAAGAATATAATAAATCCACAAAGCGAGACGTGGCAGGACTTGTATCTTGACAGAAATAGAACGTTTCCATTTACACTGTCAGAGTGAACTTTATAAAGTGCAGATCCAGTCATGCCATTCCTCAAAATTCCTTGATTGCCAAACCTTTACTGTGGCACCCAAAGGACTTGCTTCCCTTTGTTTCTTGCTGCCTATACCCTATATCTAAGCAATACTGATACCGCTACAGTATCAGAACACATCATATACTCCCATTCCACTGAGTGGGCACTCTACTACAACCCATGTCTTAAGTTTTGGAATCGTTTGCTAGAAAATCACCTAGTTGCCTTCACCCAAGTGTCCTGAATAACACAAGGCTTGGTACCTATTAGGTCACAAGAATTTGGGCCCAACAGGTAACTCAATTTAATCACCAAAAATGGTAGCCAGACTATGGATAAATCTTTGGAAAAATAAAGATATGTTTAATATACTCTAAGATCACATGATCAAAAATGAGCAGACCTGAAAATTGAAAGACCAACCATATGACGATGGACTGGTAAAGATGAGGAGGAACTGGAACTCTCATGCATCACTGATGAGAATGTAAAATGGCACAATGGAAAATAGTCTGGCAGCTTTTAAAAAGTTAAACACATACCTACTATATGATCCAGCCTTCCCAGTGTTAAACATTTATCCAAGAGAAATGAAAGTGCATACCGACTTTTTACACAGATCCTCACAGAAACGTCATTTGTAATAGGCAAAAACTGGAAGCAGTCAAATGTCCTTAAACAAGTGAATGGATAAACAAATTGTGGTACATGTATACAACAGAATACCTCCCACCAATAGAAATCAATGAACTACTGATACATAACAACATGGATGAATTTTAAAGCAATGATGCTAAATGAAAATAACCAAGCAAGAAAATGTAGCATATATAGCATCATATATGCTATATGATGCCACCTACATAAAACTCTAGTGAATGTGAAGTCATCTACAGTGACAGAAAGCAGATCACGGCTTCCTGAGGGATGGAAAAGGAGGGCTAGGAAGGAGAGACTACAAAGAGGCAAGTGGAAATTTTGAAGACCATATTCACTATCTGTAGTATGATGATGGTTTTGAAAGTATGTAGACAGGTCAAGACTCATCAAATTCCATACTTTATATATGGGAGCTTATATATATATAGATAGATAGATAGATACACACACACACACACACACATACATACATACATATATACACACACACATTTTTTTTTTAAAGATTTTATTTATCTGACAGAGAGAAACACAGCCAGAGAGGGAACACAAGCAGCAGGAGTGAGAGAGGGAGACGCAGGCTTCCTGCTGAACAGGGAGCCCGATGTGGGACTCGATCCTGGGTCTCCAGGATCATGACCTGAGCCGAAGGCAGCTGCTTAACCAACTGAGCCCCCCAAGCGCCCCATACACACATTTTTTTTTTAAAGTAGGCTCCAGGCTGGGCAGAGGCTTGAATTCATGCCCTGAGCTGAGATCAAGAGTCAGACACTTAACTGACTGAGTCTCCAGGTGCCCCTCAAATTCTATACTTTAAATACATGCTTTTTATTGTATGTCAATTTTACTTCAATAAGGTTATTAAAAAATTTAAAACTAAGCATATGTTTTATGAGAAACCAGTCACTGTGGTTTAGGGAATGCTCTGACTTCAGAAATAGACATTAGAAACTGAGAACAGTCACCCTTTAGAAGAGGAACAAAATATAAGAAAAAGTACCTAACAGTCAAGGCTGTCCAGTAATAAAATACACTGGCCTCTTTGGTAGTGAGCTGCCAGTCCCCAGGAGTATTAATCTGATGACCACTATTAGTCCTAGAAACAGATTTCTGCCTTGGCTGGGCAATTCTTGTATACAATCCCTGAGATTCTTGTAAACTCTAAATTCGCTTGTTCACTGAGATGGCACTGGCAGGGTACATTTGCTGGTAGCAAACTCCCTGTTATGGATGCTCACAAAAACAACCATTAGGAATTTTCTTCAAGAATAAAAGAAGTAAAAATAATTCAAAGGACTAGGACTTCAAAGTGGAGTTGAAAGGAAATCAGTTCTTCAGATATAGGAATTACAAGTGAGTACAAAGAGAACAGTGAGTGATGGAACTTTGGGGAGAGGGTGGCTGGGTGGCAGACAGTCTGGGTGTGAGAATATCTGGGAGAGGGGGGCAGCACTGGGGTCTACAAAATCTAGGGGGTTGATGTAAGAAACTGAGAAACAGAGGTCTCAGCAGGGGTGGGAAGGCTGGAATCCAGGGTTATTTTATCACAGATGCTGATGGACTTGATCTGGAATCATCTTTTAAAGAACAAAATACAACTCCACGTTCAAAAGCTTCCAATAGCTTCCTGTCATACTTAGAATACCATTAAAATTCTTTACCAGGGTTGCATGGTACTGCTAAGTAAAAACTGCAAGGCAGAGAGAAATGTACAACAAAAATAGGATGGGATTAAAAACAAAGACAATAAAAATTCCTTGTGTGTATATGTAGATTCTACATGAGCATTTTACACAAAGGCATCACTCTCAATGATGACACTAAATTAAAACTTCTCCTAAAGCTTGTCCCAGGTCCCTCATAAGCCCCACTCTGGCATATGGTGCTGCTCCAAGGGGAAGACGGGGATAATTGCTGGAAGCACAGGGGGTCCTTCAAGGAGCAGTTGTGCTCCCCACCAGCCACCTGGATGAGGCAATTAAATGATCAAGTGAGTGAATAGTAACAAGATGCCAAAGGGATGAAAATTGACTTGGATAAAGGGAAAATGAGGTCAATTTCCTCACTCCTGAAAAACAAGGTGAATGTTAAGGGCAAATTCTTTTTATCCCATGTCCCCTCCTTGGCTCATAGAGGAGAGGATAGCACTCTGAACTTATGGGAAGGAAGCTGCTAATTCTCTCCACTCCTTTGTCTACCCCCACCCAAAAAAGCAGAAAGGACTAAAGTAAGTGGTCAGAGGGCAACACCTAATGGACTGTGGTTTCCTAAAGGAGAGGGGATGGGGTGCCTCAGAGGTAGGACGCACTACTGACCACTTGTCCTCTGAACACATCCCAGACATCCCTTTCCTTCTATCTTCTGTGTCTCAAGGTCTACAGAGCTCATTGCTGTAGCCGGATGGATAAGTCAAGTCAGAACAAGTTAAGTATCTTCAGTTCCAAGGAGAAAGCATAAGAGACTCTACTCGGCCTCAGGCCATGTTGTTATTCAAAGTTTAACTGGAGGCTCTACTTTGATCTAGTTAGGGGGAATTGAGTAGCTTTCAACAAAATGGAACCATGTGCTTTGTTGGGGAACCCGTATGGCAGAATTCTGGAAAAGAAAGGAAGAGACAGGTAGGATATGATGACCGTAAAATCTTAAACAGTGAGAAAAACCAATGGAGTTAAACAAAAGAAGTAGCAAATTAGTCTTTGACTATACAATGACCTTAGGCACTCTTCTATCTCCTGACAACACCACTACCACCACCACTGTGAGGGACTCACACTTCTTTCCACTTCATATGTGAGTAAGTTGAGACAGAGCACCGTAGACTGAATGTTTGTGCCCCCACAAAATTCTTGTGTTGAAACCTAATCACTTATGTGATAATATTAGGAGATGAGGGCTTTGGGAGAAGATTAGGACATGAGGGTAGAGCTTTCATGAATGAGACTGCGCTCATAAAAGAGACACCACAGAGCTCCCCAGCCCCTTTCATCATGTGAGGACACAACAAGAAGATGGTCAGCCATGAATCAGGAAGCAGGCTTTCACCACGCATTGAGTCTACCAGCACCATGGTCTTGGACTTCAGAGCCTCCAGAACCATGACAAATATCTGTTGCGAAAGAGCTACCCAGTTGGGGGGGAAACTAGGTGGCTCAGTCATTTGGGTGGCCAACTCTTGATTTTGGCTCAGGTTCAGGGTCCTAGGATTAAGCCCCGCATCCAGCTCTGCACTCAGTAGGGAGTCTGCCTGAGAGAGTGTCTCTTCTTCTGCCCCTCTCCCTGCTCACTAGTTCAAGCTCTCACTTTTGAAAATAAAGAAATAAATCTTTTAAAAAATGAGCTACTCAGTCAGCTTCATCCAAATGGATGAAGACATAGAGACTTAGAACAACTGGTAGTGGCACCAGCCTCGTTCCAGAGAGCTCCTCATCATTGCACTATTCTACCTCTTTAAATGTATGAAAATATATCATGATGATTATTATGCTATGATTACAATTCAGAGAAAAATACTAAACCAAGTATGCCCAAGAGCTCTCTAAGCCAAAGATAGGCAGAAAAGGCGCAGAAAAAGCAATGCGGTATAGTGGGCAGAGCTCAGAGTGTGGTCCCAGAAGACTAAGGCTCAAGTGCCAGTTTTACCATGAAATTTCAGCTCCCTCAGCTGGGAAACTCTGTGTCCTGGCAAGGCTCAGACAAGCTCACACTCATGAAAGCATTTTACCCATGCAATCCCACGTCTGAACAAGCAAATGCTTGATAAACTCATAGTGTCAACTGTTGTAAGTCACCAACTTTGAGTTGATCCAATGGTTCTCTATTTTTTTTTTCTCTCAGGGGACACTGGGCAATGTCTGGAGACATTTTGGTTGTCACAACTTGAGGGAGGGTTCGCTACTGACATCCAGTGGGTAGAGGCCGGGGATGCTGCCAAAGGCCCTACATTGCACAAGACAGCCTCCTAAACAAAGAATTATCCAGTCCAACATGTCAATAATGCCACAGGTGACAAATACTGCTTTGGAATAAATTCATGTGTTATAACAATTCAGGAACAGACTGGACGCTCAATATACATTTGTTGAATATTAGTATAGAAAAACAAGGGATAATCAAGCCCTGCATTATCAACCCATCACAATCAGTAAACTGGATGTAAATAATCCAGGAAGACTGAGGGATAAGCTACACCTTTGCTACTCAAAGTGTGGTTCACGGACCAGCTTGACCCTCACCTGAACACCTGTTGGAGAGAATCCCAGACTCTACCTCAGATCTACTGAATCAGAATCAGAATTTTAATGAGATTCCACCTGATTCATAAGTATGTTAAAGTCTGAAAAACACTGTCGTAGAGTCTGTACTCGATGGCGGGTTACTTCCCAATGCCAGTCTTATGTTCTAACTGCCTAGTGCAGAAACTAAGGTCTCTTGAAGATCAGCCCAGCTGAAGTCTCCCTCTTGGCTATAATCCAGCTCTGTCCACAGGTGGCATTTCCTCCTGGATGCTCTCCATTTGGATAACAGAGAGTATGTCCCCCAGGCACACGAACAGAGCCTTCCCTCTCTTTGTTCACAAAGTAGAGCACTGAATATAATGAAATATGGCACATCATCAATACCCCCCATGAAGAAACTGTACAGAATGCCACAGCTGAAAGATTCTTTGAAGAGGAAAAGAAAATTCTATTGTGACTTTTATTTGGAGTTTGATTGCTTCATTGCCTCTTGCCCTCCAGGTGAAAGGGCAGCTAAGAAAAATGCATTCTGTATGAACTACGAGCTTGGATAATTTCTGAATGTTGCTCAGACTGTGCCCTGTTGTACTGAGAAGGGAAAAAAGGCGCCCTGCACTCACCCCAAACATGATTCTCTTATTGCTCCTTCAAGGAGTAACTGGACATAGAACTCAGTATTTATCAAGCACTGCTAAGTATCATGGCCCTATTCTAAGTATTTGACATATATAACTCCTTTAATACCTCTGAGGTATTACATACCCTATGAGGCAGGAACTATCAATACCCCATTTCATAGATAAAGAAACTACACAAAGAGAAGTTAAGTAACTTTCCCAAAGTCAGATTATCTCAGAAGTGGCAAAGCCGAGGTTTGAACTCATGATATCTGGCTTCAGAGCCAGAATTCTTAACTCCTCCACCATACTGCTGACATTTAACTGTGTATTAGGGACTCTTAAAGGATTTTACACTCATCAGTAAGATGAAATTTCTTCCCTGATACCATACCCAGTCCAGTAAAGGGAGTGAGAAAAATGAATACAACACAGCACATTAGGCACTTGGAGCACAACGTGCTGCTTTCCCTGGTTAGCCCATCACATCCCTCCTTGTTCTCTGTCCTTATTCCAATTTGACTCTAGAAACACGTTACAACTTACCAGTTATCTTCTAGGAGGTCATTAAATAATGGTTGAATGAATGAAGTAATTCATGCAAAAATGTGGTCCAACGGTGAGATGTGCAGAAAGTAAGGCATTCTGAATACTAATAGGCTCTTAGAGTGAATTATCTGTTGTTGTTTTTTCCCTATCCAGCACTATTCCTCGAGCCCCTCTTATTCATGGAATTGCTTCTTCCCAGACCTCAACTCTAACAATGTGGTTCCCCACCAGAGTGGCCATGGCCTCAAACTGCAGCACCCTTGGCCTTAGTTGACTAGCCAGGGATGAACTCCTAAACTGACCTAGGCTGATGAGTTCCCTTCCTCGGGAATTTTGTAATCAGGAAGAAGAAAATCAGAACACGTTGTCTAAGACAGTTAAAACTGTACAATGAAAAAAAAAAAAGGAATCTGTTGGCATCCAGATTTTCAACCCCAAGGAGAAGGCCTGTCTCAGTAAGAGAGCTGCATAAAGCTTTGTGCTAATGTGAAGTCAAAAGCCAAAGAGAAGAGATGGAGAGAAATTACTTCTGGCATTTTTTAAGTCCAGACACGTAACCTCTCTGAGCTTTCATTTCCTCTTTTCTAAGAATAAGAGGAAGGAAATTACATCTTAAAAGGCTATAGTCCCACCACTGCTAAAGAAAGAAGGGTCTCCAACCAGACAGCATCCAAGGGATGGAGAAAGTTGACCCTCCCTCCTATCTGCACACTCATGGCCCCTAGCATCAAAAAATAGTTAAGAGTTGAAAGAATCTAGCTCCCTCTTCTCTAGAGTTACATCAAATACCCTACCGACTCCTGACTGCAGGTGATTGGAGAAAGAGTTGCTGTGATGGACAGTATGAACAGGTAAGTTTCTATGTTAGCTGAATATCAGGTTTCTCATGACTAAAATGGCAATATGGCTTTTTAAATGTATACAACTGTCCTCCTGTGTCTTTGGATGACAGGAGCCATTTATCAGGGTCTGCTCACCTGGATGGGCTCAGCATTCAAATTCTGCTCCTGTGGGGCTGAAAGATCATGCCCTCTTGGCTCCCACCAAACACCTGGCCTCAATAAGGTGGTTCCCCCTGTCCGTTACAAGGCTATGTTGCTCCTCAGTGAAGAAGCACAGCAGCTTCAGTGAGTTCCAACTGCAGTATGGTTGATGGAAATAGCCCTTAAAATTCCCTAGACTTATGGCTTTCAGATTCTTATTTGAGGATCCTCAGAGGTTCCCTGGAGAGAAGGGGAGAAGCTAAACGAACAGTCCTTCTACTGGTTTCCACCACTGTAGCTCTATTCTGATGTACTTTATTTAGGTTTAACATGTGTTAGGGTTCTCCACAGCAAAAGAACTCATAGAACATAGACAGATGATAGATAGATTATCGAAATTGTCTCAATTTGTTATAGAGACCAAGAAGTCCTACAATTTGCTGTCTGCAAGCCAGAGAACAAGGAACACTGGTGGTATATTTCAGTCCAAGCCCAAAGGTTTAAGGATCAGGGGAGCCAATGGTGTAAATCCCTGTCCGAGTCTGAAAGCCTAGAACCAGGAGCACTGATGTCTGCGGGCAGGAGAATATGGATGACTCAGTCAAACCAGAGAGACTGACTTTGCCCTTCCTCCAGCTTTTGTTCTACTCAGGCCTCCAGTAGACTGGATGATCTCCACCCACACTGGTGAGGGAGATCTTGTTCAGTCTGTCTACTGATCCAGAAGCTAATCCCTTCTGGAAACACACTCAAAGATATATCCAGAAATAATGTTTTACCAATTATGTAGGCATCCCTTAGCCCAGTGAAGGTGACACATAAAACTAACCATCACATAACATGTTATACATTCTGACATTGCCTCTTTTTTTTCTGTTATTTGTTTTTATCAAATTTTATTTAATGGTTTCAGTAGTCTTTTTTTTTTCTTTAACATTTTATTTACTTATTTGACAGAGAGAAACACAGAGAGAGAGGGAACACAAGCAGGGGGATGGAGAGAAGGAGAAGCAGGCTTCTGGCCGAGCAGGGAGCCCGATACGGGGCTTGATCCCCGGACTCTGGGATCATGACCTGAGCCAAAGGCAAACACTCAACAACTGAGCCACCCAGGCACCCCTAGTCTTTTCTTTTTAATTTAATTTTACTTTTTCAGTATTCCAAGATTCATTTTTTATGCACCATACCCAGTGCTCCATGCAGTATATACCCTCCTTGATACCCACCACCAGGCTCACCTATCCCCCAATCCCCCTCCCCTCTAAAACCCTCAGTTTGTTTCTCAGAGTCCACAGTCTCTCAAGGTTTATCTCCCCCTCCGATTTACCCCAATTCACTTTTCCTTTTCTTCTCCTAATGTCTCCATGTTATTTCTTAGCTCCACAAGTAAGTGAAACCATATAATTGACTTTCTCTGCTTGACTTATTTCACTCAGCATAATCTCCTCCAGTCCCGTCCACAGGAAGTAACCTCTTTAATATTTGCCACAGCAACTTCTTTCAAGACATGTCCCCAAAGGCAAAGGAAACAAAAGCAAACTGAACTTCATCAAGATAAAAAGCTTCTGCACAGCAAAGGAAGAAGTCAACAAAACAAAGAGACACCCCATGGAATGGGGGGAAGATATTCACAAATGGCACTACAGACAAAGGGCTGATAGCCAAGATCTATAAAGAACTCCTCAAACTCAGCACCCAAAAACCAGATAATCGTGTCAAAAAATGGGCAGAAGACACGAACAGACACTTCTCCAAAGCAGACATACAAATGGCTAACAGATACATGAAAAAATGTTCATCATCATTAGCCATCAGGGAAATTCAAATCAAAACCACATTGAGATACTACCTTCCACCAGTCAGAATGGCCAATATTAACAGGACAGGAAACAAGTGTTGGAGAGGATGTGGAGAAAGGGGAACCCTCTTACACAGGTGGTAGGACTGCAAGTTGATACAGCCACTTTGGATAACAGTGAAGAGACTCCTCAAAAAATTAAAAATAGAGCTACCCTATGATCCTGCAGTTGTACTATTGGGTGTTGACCACAAAAATACAGATATAGTGAAAAGAAGGGCCATATGCACACCAATGTTCATAGTAGCAATAGCCATAATCACCAAGGTGTGGAAAGAGCCCAGATGCCCTTCCAAAAAAATGAATGGATAAAAAAGATATGGTCCGTACACACAATGGAATATTACATAGCCATGAGAAAGGATGAATACCCAACTTTTGTATCAACATGGACATGTCCTCTTTTATTTAAAAATTTTAAAAGGCAACCATACTTCACTAAATAAACCAGAATCTCCTTGGTTTGGAAAACATTACTCTAATATGCCCACAAAGCATATCTTGAATTTACCTGAGTTCACTCTACCAAGGATCACAAATCAGTTTCTACCAGACAACAAAAAACATGTTTCATTTGAGCCCCCACAAAGTTGGCTAGAACAATATTTTAAAAACAGAACTCATTTCCCAAAGTTTTAAATGAAGACATATACATTCTGGGACTCAAGCCTTCTCTGAGGAGTATGGGAGGGGAGCAGAGATTGGGGATGGAAAATATACAGAAGGTTGTAAGACACAGGGTCTATATTCCCACACAGCTATAATTGGCTGAAGCTGAGTAGTGGCCACTGAATTATATGGAGCATTCCTCTTCCAGTTGACCAAGGTCCTTTTGTTTATGACAATCTTGCTAATATGGGAAATGTTCTCTGACTTGCCCCCTCCACCCCAAACCTTTCCCAAAATATAAGTCTGAATAGGAAGCAATTCCAGTACCACCTGGGCTCACCCCCAGGTTGCCTTGACTTCCACCTGTCAAGCCTCCCACTGCAAATCTCTTCTCACCAGGGATTCAGTGAGTACAGCCAGCTCTCCTTTTGATAAATACACTTTGCTAAGATGCAGGTCAGCATAATTTCCCAAAAGGTTAGGAGGAGTGACTGCTCAGAGAAGGCTCACTTATTATTTCAAATGCCACCCGTCCCATTCTCTAACATTTCTGAGTTATTTACAACTTGATTCCTGCCACACCTGCCAGAGTATCTGACCTACTCCAGTCTCCCCTCCAGGCACCATCTCTCCAGCCCTGAAATGGGAGCAAGAGGCCACAGGGCCATGCCTCCTGGAGCCGGAGTGGTCTCTAAGCTAAGACAGAGAAGCTACCATAATGGGTAATTTTTGCACCAAGTCATGCTTAAAAGTCATCAATAAAATTCACCTATTTTGAGGGATGCAAGGTTGTTAACCATGTCCATGTGGCTGCAAATTTTAGTCCATTTTCAATTTGCTAAGACAGATTAAAAAACCAATACTAATGTTTTAAACTAACAAGCCTCAAAAACACTTCATGTCTTTAACGTGGGGCATGTGTTTGTGTCAAAACTTTGAGGGGAACAAATATTTTTAAATAAAAATTTTATTTAATAAAAATTTAATTTAAAAATTTAACAAAATAAAAATTATAATAAGAGTCCCACAAGACCTACCATCTCTTCAGTGTCTACTATGTGCTAAGAAGACATGTGCTATTCAGCTCTTTCCTATGTAGACAGAGAGAGGGAGATAAAGAGATACAGATAGTTGTTTAACTCACAACATCTCTGCAAGTGAGATACCAGAGAGTTAATTTCTTTTTACAAATAAAAAACCAAAGCTCAGAGAGCTTCGGTATTTTCCATATAGCCACTCAGTCATTATCAGAGCCAAGACTAGACTTCAGGACTGTCTGCTTTCTACCCTACCCACTGCTTCTCAACCAAAATTATACCAAGAAGCATCTCCTTGCAGCCAGTATCTATGTCCACATACGCATCAAAGCACCAAGATTACTCAATAAGGTAACTGGAAATTCCCTGTAGCCATGGACTTCCTTCTGGTCTGGAATGAGAAATTCTGGAGCTAGGTTGGGCCCAGACGCCTTCCCTTGTGGTCTCTGAGCCTTGAATCGTTGAACACCTCAACACTGAGGCCAGACTACCTGAGACTGCAACCCTGCCTCCCTCACTTAATAGTGATGGGACCTTGGGCAAGTCATTTAGCCTTGCTAAGGCTCAGCACCTTCATCTAAAAGAAAGTGGGATATTAACAGTGTCCTACTCGTAGGGTTATAGTGGGAGGAAAATAAAGTACTGTGTGTAAAGCACATCACCCTGTGGCTGGAGCTGTGATGTATAAGCATTAGATACTGTCATGGTTAGCCAGCTGAAGGCTGCTGCCTGAGCAGCCACAAGAGCCATGATCAAGAATCTGCAAGAACAGAACATCATGGCTTTACTACCGGGACAAAATAACCACCTTTCATCCCACCTCATATGCACTCTCCTACCCCATCCCATCGGCCAACCACAACACCATCACCAGCTCTTTCTCCACTGCAGAGAGAAGCCTTCAGCCAGGTTCTGAAAAGTAGACAACTGAAAGGCAGCCTTTATCAGCCTGTCAGTGGGCAGAGTTCAGTCCAGGAAGCCCTGGGCTGTGTGAATCTCAGGCTGGTCCTTTGACATGCCACCTCCCTCACTGGGCATCAACTCTGGGTCCTTTGACCCTCAATCTACATGACTAAGGAGCACCAACCACCAACCCCCAACCTCCTCTACACTTACTCTTGGGTCCTAACAACAGTAGACCAATTTCCTCAATCTCTCCTTCCCTCTACCTTCCTCCTCCACCCCTGCCCCTTCCCTGTACACCCTTTCATCATTTTTTTACTCCAGGATAATTAGGTTTCATCCAATTTGATCTTCGAGCTCTCAGATCTGCCCAGTGCCATCTGCTTCTCCATCCTGGTTCAATACCATGTGTGGGCTAGAAGGAAGAAATTCCCCTGTCTCATTAAATGTCTTCTCATCATAACGTTCCTATGCCTCAGGTCTGTGTTAGTTTCCTAGGGCTGCCACAAGTGATCACAAACTTGGAGACTTAAAACAACAAAAGTATTCTCTCACAGGGCTAGAGGCCAAAACTAGGGTGTATGCAGGGTCATTGCTTCTTCCAAAGTTTCCAAGGAAGAATGCTTCCTTGCCCCTTCCAGCTTCTGGTGTATCTGGGCATTCCCTGGCTTTTGACAACACAACTGCCTTTTCTTCTCTCTGGGTCCTTTCTTCATCTTCTTCTAAAGAGGATACATCTCATTGGATTTTGGGCCTGTCTGAATCCAAGATGATCCTATCTCAAGATCCTTAACTTATACATCTGCAAAGACCCTTTTTTCAAGTAGAGTCATATTCACAGGTTCCAGGTGTACCTCTTGAAGAACCACCAATTTAAGCCATTGCTTGGTATAAATGAGTCCCTGGAGAGCTGGAGTATACCTTCCTTGCATCATCCAGCTTACCTCACTCCTTTACCAAAACAGTGCCAAGACCTAGAGAAAACCTTCCATTCTATTATATAAGCCAGATCTTCCGCTCCCTTATCCAAAGTCCATACTGTGCAAAAATCCAAGCTTGGAGGAGGAGCTTGTGGGAGTGATCTGGGGAAATGAAAAAGAACTCCAGGAAGATAAAAGGGCCCTTGGTCTCCTCCCAGAGCCAATCAGCTGTCCACTCTAATCCCCGAGACAGAGTCTGAGCAATGAACAGACCTCAGCACTTCCCAAAACCTATTTCCACTGTCGTAACAAAATTTATAATTTCAAATAAATCTAGGAAGTGTTGAGTTAAATAAATTCAAACTGGTTTCTTCATTGAAGATCTTGCCAAAGCTCTCCATATTGTAACTATGAAAAGAGGTAGAGATGATTTGTAGTATTTCCCCAACTTACATCCCAGAGAACCTCTCTACCTGTGAGGTATCTCATAACCCTGGCATTCTTCCAAGTATGCACTGGTACAAATCACCCTATGCAATAAGGAGCTATCAAGTCACTGGGGAAATACAAACTGAAATCACAATAAGGTACCACTTTACCCCCACTGGGATGACTATGATTGAGAGACAGACAACGACAAGCACTGGTGAGACTCTGAAACTGTGGGAACCCCATACTTTTCTAATGGGAATGTAAAATGGTGCAGCTGCTTTGGAAAGAAAGTTCAGCAGTTTCTTTAAAGGGTCAAATGTACCCTGTGACCCAAGAGTTTCACTCAGGAAAGAAAAATAAATATATCTCCTCAATACGCACGTGCACAGCAGCATGTTCATAACAGCCCAAACCTGGAAACAACCCAAAAGTTCATCAACTGGTAAATGGATAAATAAAATGTGGTACTTCCACACAATGAACTATTATCTAGCAATAAGAAGGAATGAAATACTGATACACACTACAACATGCAAGAAACAAAAGACCATGTATTATATTCATATTACACAACTTATATGAAATGCCCCCCAAAAGGTAGATATAAAGAGACAGAAAGCAGATGAACAGTTGCCAGGGGGGTTGGGGATGGAATCAGGAATTGACTGTAAATGGACATGAAGAATTTTACCAAAGTGATGAAAAGGTTCTAAAACTGGATTATAATAATGGTTGCATAACTAAGTAAATTTACTGAAAAAATCATTAAATTGTACCCTTAACGTAGGTGAATTTTATGGTATTAAATTATGCCTTGATGAAGCTGTTTTTAAAAAGCACTGCCATTCATGAAATAACATTTTATTAACCTAAAAAAAAAATGATTCCAATGCTTACTCAAGTGAAGGCGTTGAGCAAGTTTTTAGAGTAAAGAGGAACAATGTTTCCAGTCCAAAGTTCTTCATTGCACTTGGGCAAGTTAAGCATCTTGCACACAGTCCCTACCCTCTTGGGTTGTGTTTAGAGGGACGCACTGAAGCCTTTTTTATGGAAGGATTTCTGGAGCAAACCAGAAATATGTGTGATGAATCTCTACTTGCAAAGTGTACGCTCAACAAAACAAGACCCAGCCTACAGAAGTTAAGAAAATGGTAGAATTGATTAGAATTCCAGGACCAGTGTGATGGAAGTTCTAAGGGAGAGGGATTGGGCTCTTTGATCTGCCTGGTTCCACCCTGACTTCTCTCTAATTAGCAAAGCTTTTGAGGATGACTGATAAGCATTCTGGGCACTGCACATGTCTGGCCACTGACTAATTAATTAATTTTTGACTTTGAGCAGTGACACTTAATTTGAAAACTTTCTACCATCCATAGATAAATGTGGAAAAGTAGGGCAAAAGATTTAAAAATATGCTAAAGGTGCCATTTCAAATCCAGCTCACTCCCAAGACAGCAGAAAGAGTCAGTGAGTTAAATAAAGAGATGGATGCTGGAGGGGACAGGTCTGGGGACAGAGAACTAGGCTGGCTCTGCACCCATTCTTCTGTGTGTTTGGGCTTAGCTGTTTATCCTTTCTGTTCTCTCGGTCATTTTATTTAAAAATTAGTCTCCTCTTCTGTCTTATTTACTGCAAACAGATTGTGTGCATTGCCCACAAAGAGAAAAGGGACAGAAAACAAAAATGAGTCACCAAGAGAGGAATGAGAGAGTACACAAAACTTATAAATCTACCCAGAGGTTTTGAGATGAACACTGCCTAGATCAAGGGTCTGTAAACTATACCCTAGGAGCCAAATCCAGCCTGTCATGGCTTTTCATAGATAAGTTTTACTGGGACCACCATTTTTCCACGTACTGCTTTTGGTTGCTTTCATGCTATCATGGTGGAGCTGAGTGGGACCAAGAGAAATTATTTGAGCAGCAAAGCAGAAAATATTTGCTCTCTGACTCTTTTTTTTTTTAAGATTTTTTTTTATTTATTTGACAGAGATAAACACAGCCAGAGAGGGAACACAAGCAGCAGGAGTGAGACAGGGAGAAGCAGGCTTCCCGCCGAGCAGGGAGCCTGATGTGGGACTCGATCCTGGGTCTCCGGGATCATGACCTGAACTGAAGGCAGTCGCTTAACCAACTGAGCCACCCAGGTGCCCCCTGCTCTCTGACTCTTAATACAAAAAGTTTACCAACCTCTGGTCTAGCATTATGCTTTTTTGGTGTAATTTTTTAAACATTTTTAAAATAATAATTAAAGGAACATTGGAAACTCTTTTTACCTTAAAAGACCTTTTTCTGACAAGAAAGGAACATTTTTGAGCACTCTATGCAGCTGGCACTAGGTCCCTTTCTCAAAGATTAGCCTCACCCCAAATCTTGGAGGTGGGGATTAACATGGTCATAATTCATTGGAGAAATTCGAAGCTCAGAAAGTTAATAACTAGCTCATAAGTAACAGAATCAGCATTTGAAACCAGTCCAACTTGTCTCCAACATCACAGCACTAGGCCTTCCTATTATGCCAATATTAAAGTGAACATTTTGGCAAGAGTCTCCCTCAGACATTCCCTTTGTAAAGGGTCAAAAAAACTTTGGACAGATTTTAGAGTGATGCATTTGATAACATTTGTGCAGTCATCTCTGTGCCAACTTATCCTCCAAGCTCAGAGAAAAGCCCCTCTATTAATCCCCTTCCAAACAGAACCAAGACCAGGCCATAAAATTTAACAAATACCTACCAAAGAGTAGAGAACTCCAAAATTTTTCAAATAGGGAAATTCATTGCTGCCACTAGAATCACTGCCTCTCTAGTAGAAATCCTATAAACTTTAGGTCCCTATTCTCCCTATCCCTAAGTCCCAAACGCAAAAGAGTATCATGCTTCCAGCCCAAGGCCTCTTCTTTCCATTCCAGTATACTGACCACAGCAGAGACCCTTCCTTCAGAAGAAATTCCCACTCCAACCACACAGCAGACTCCACCCTCCAAGGTCCAGATATGGCATTCAAAATATTTACAGTGTATTTCTAAATATCCGGGTTATCACACCACATTAACAAAAGACAGGATAAGAACCATATAATCCTTTCAAGTGATTAAAGAAAAGCATCTGACAAAGTACAACACGTACTCATGATAAAGACCCTCAACAAAGTAGGGTTAGAGGGGACTTACCTCAACATAATAAAGGCCAAATATGAAAAACCCACAGCTAATATCATCCTAGATGGGGAAAAACTGAAGAGTGTTTCCTCTATGGTCAGAAATAGCACAGGGATGTCCACTCTCACCATTGTTATTTAACATAGTACTGGAAGTCCTAGCTAAAGCAATCAGACAACATAAAGAAATAAAAGGTATCCAGATCGGCATGGAAGAAGTCAAACTTTCACCATTTGCAGATGACATAATATAATATATAGAAGACCCAAAAGATTCCACCAAAAAATTGCTAGAACTGCTACATGAATTCAGTAAAGTCAAAGGATATAAAGTCAATGTACAGAAATATGTTCCATTTCTATATACCAATAATGAAACAGCAGAAATAAAGAAAAATCAAGGAATCAATCCCATCTGCAATTGCACCAAATGCCAGAGATATCTAGGAACAGACCTAACTAAAGAGGTAAAAGACCTGTCCTCTAAAACTATAAAACACCAATGAAAGAAAGTAAAGGTGACAAAAACAAATGGAAAAACATCCCATGCTCATGGATTGGAAGAACAAATATTATTAAAATATTTATACTACCCAAAGGAATCTACACATTCAATTCAATCCCTGTCAAAATACCATCAGCGTTTTTCACAGAGCTAGAACAAACAATCCTAAAATTTGTACATAACCACAAAAGACCTTGAATAGTGAAAGCAATCTTGACAAAGAAAAGCAAAACTGGAGATATCGTAACTCTAGACCATAAGCTACAGTACAAAGCAGTAATCATCAGGACAGTATGGTACCGGCACAAAAAGAGACACATAAGATCAATGGAACAGAACAGAAAACCCAAAAATGGACCCTCACGCTATGGTCAATTAATCTTCAACAGTGCAGAAAAGACTACCCAATGGAAAAAGATAGTCTCTTTAAGAAATGGTACTGGGAAAACTGGATAGCAACACACAGAATAGTGAAGCTGGGCCACTGTCTTATACATACACATAAGTGAAAGACCCAAATGTAAGACAGGAAGCCATCAAATATTCTGGAGAAGAACAGAGGCAGTACCCTCTTTGGTTTTGGCTATGGCAACTTCTTACTAGATAGGTCTCTGGAGGCAAGAGAAACAACAGCAAAAATAAACTACTGATACTACACCAAAATAAAAAGGTTCTGAATAGTGAAGGAAACAGTTAACAGAACTAAAAGGCAATCTACAGAATGGGAGAAGATATTCACAAATGACATATGTGATGAAGGGTTAATACTGCAAACTACAGAGTCAACACCTAAAAAACAAACTTTTTCCAAAGAAAAGATCCAGATGGCTAATAAACTCATGAAAACAAGCTCAATGTCACTCATCATCAAGAAAATATCAAATGAAAACCACGATGAGATATCACCTCAAACCAGTCAAGATGGCTAAAAGCAACAACACAATAAACAACAGGTGTTCATGATGATATGGACAAAGGGGATCCCTCATGCACTGCTGGTGGGAATGAAAACTGGTGTACCCACTCTGGGGGATAGTATGGAGGTTCTTCAAAAAGTTAAAAATACAACTTCCCTATGATCCAGCAACTGCACTACTGGTGTTTACCGGAAGGATACAAAAATACTGATTCGAAGGGATACACGTACCCCAATGTTTATAGCAGCATTATCGCCAATAGCCAAATTATGGAAAGAGCCCAAGTGTCTACCAAAAGATGAATGGATGAAGAAGACATGATGTGTGTGTGTGTGTGTGTGTGTGTGTGTGTGTGTATCATTCCACACAATGGAATATTACTCAGCCATAAGAAATAATGATATCTTGCTATTTGCAATGATGGGGATGGAGCTAGAGAGTTCTATGCTAAGCAAATAAGTCAATCAGAGAAAGACAAAAAGCATATGATTTCCCTCATATGTGAAATTTAAGAAAAAAAAACCCAAATGATCATAAGGGAGAAAGAGAGAAGGAAAACCAAGAAACAGGCTCTTAACTATAGAGAACAAACCTATGGTTACTAGAGGGGAGGTGGTTGGGGGGATGGGTGAACTAGAAGATGGGGATTATGGATTGCACCTGCTGTACTGAACACTGGGTGTTATATGTAAGTGTTGAATCACTAAGTTGTACACCTGAAACTAGTATCACACTGCATGTTAACTAACTGGAATTTAAATAAAAATTAAATAAAAAAATAAAAATAAATAAATAAAAGTCTATTTATTCACTTTTATTTATTAACCCCCAGAAGGGCTATGCCAAGGCTAGTTCATGTTCAAAGTCCTTTCTCTAGCCTAAGGTAAAGATGTCAGGCCTGACCACGCTGCCCTCCCAATGGGATTCTGCACCCCTTATCACCTATAAACAAACTTCTAGGAAATGAACAGATATACATTTTCCATGAAGAAATAATTTTCAAATATCATTCAGCCGAAATCCATCTTTAGAGACAAACATGTTTCCATTAACTCTGCAAGGGGTGCAACCCCGCTAAAGAGGACATCAACTTTCATTGCTAAATGGAACTCTGAGCATTTCAGAGCATGACTTCTGCATTTAAGTTCTATTTGACCAAGGTCACTAAGAGCTCTAGTGGCCTCTCTGTACAAATCAGCAAGTGGCCACTTCCTCCCAGCAGGTACACCACTGGACAAGTGCACAATGCCACTGTGAGGGAGAGCAAAGGGCTCTCTCCGCTCTCCACTCGTCACCCTGGGGCACAAGGCTGGGCAAAGAGATCATGGGCTGGGCTTCAGTGTGACCACTGTGTAGTGAGCAACGTGCACAGACATCCATGATTCCACATGGTTTTCTCCAGGAACACTGGTCATTTCCCTTTTATCTGTTTAACTAACAGGCCCATTCCAATGATTTTTGTCATCAACAGAGGTCATCTGCTAACGTTAAACTGATATCTACCCCTAGAGAAAATTAACATGCTGAGATCAACAACAAATCAGTTCAGGAGACCAGGGTTGAGTTTACAACTCACCCAACTGCCAGCTATGTGGTCTCAGACATATCACTTGGCCTTCCTCAGGTTTTCACCTATAAATGGGAGGCATCAATGCCAGCCCTCCCAAGATCTCAGAGATGTCCAAAATCTCTAATTAGGAAATGCACAGTGACTTGATAAACATAAAAAGATCTATGGGTATTAAGCAGTAACCACCTAAAAACACGGAAACAACAAATGATACCATTTGTGCTTCCATCCAAATTCATTCTTCCTATTCCTGCTGTCTCTTGGCTACAAGATTCTTTCAGCAAAACTCTAAGAAGGCCATTAGTTGCCCTTCGTTTTCCAAAAAGGTCATCCAACCAATAAAGGGTTTTCAGTGTGGAAGGTAATTAGCTCTCGAAGCCTTTCCATCCCACCTGATCAATTAGACAAAGCACTCAACACTCCCATCCTTAAAGTGCATAAAACTGAATTGTCTGTGTGCTTTACTGTTACAGAACGATAATGTGCTACTCTCAGAATCCGTCATACAAGCTGGGGAATAATCAACATTTTTTTTTAAGTCTGCACCCTGCCTAGTGATATTTGACTAAGATTTTCAGTTTCTGGAGAAAGTAACACAAAATTTGTAAACCTATGATACAGGCTTTGGTGTGGCTCCTCGGGGCCGCTTTAAAGACCCTGCAGATCGAGGCCTGACGGCAACCGCGCCACCATGACTTTGCCCTCCCACTGCCGTAATCTGCCATGAGCCTCAGCTACAAGGCTGGATGGAGGTACCAAATGCAAGGCCCATTTTTCTTTGTCAAAGTCTCCCCATGGTAGGAGGAGGTGTCAGACATCTGGCACGGGATTTTTCTCAGCAACCCACCCAAACATAGATGTGTACCCTTTCCCTCCTCTCCTAGAAGACAAGTTATTTAAAAGATATATTTTTGAAAGCGGCCTCCCCTGCATGTAATCTCAACAGCCACAAATAAAGAGGGAGGAAGAAAAGACGATGGGAGGGCCAGGCGAGGAGAGGAGGGAGGTTCCTCCCTGTGCACTTTAAAGAATGATCGATGCATGTGTCAAAGGTAGTGATAAGACAGGCAGAACTTATCAAAAACCAAAGCTCTGATGACAGAGTTCACATGTGGCCGGAAGATAAGAAAAGCTGGGTTCTCCGCTCCCTCTTTTCTCTCCCCAAAGACCCTGTTTTAATTTCCCACTCCACATGTTACGTTTTCAGTCCCAATGGAGACCATTGAGCCTCATTCAATTCCTTTTCTAATCTCACTGTAAAGGTTTCCAGGAGACGGTGATTAGCAGATGTCGACCTCAGAGCTATTTGGGGAAATATTGTGCAAGAGGTGTCAAAGATCCAAAATGCAGCTGAAGGTTTTGGAAATACTCGGAGTGTGGGAAGGGAATTAAGCTGATGTTGAACACGCACATATGTCCTGGCTCTGCCACAAGCATGCTGTGTGACTTTGCAAAAGTCATGTCATCTCCCTGGAAAGGAGTCTCCTGTCCAGTAAAATGAGAGGAGATGGGCTGTATTATCGGGAATCGCGCCACCTACAACAATCCCATCTTCAATGGGGCTCTCTGGTAACCAGGCAGAGAGGTCGCAAAGCTGGAGACCTGAGCCCATAGTCTTCTACTATGTTATCATTAGCAGAAGGTTGGTTGCTGTAACAAAATACCACAGACTGGGGAAAATAAACAACAGAGATGCTTTTCTCACAGTTCTGAAGGCTGGGAGTCCAAGATCAAAGTGCTGACGGATGTGATTCTTGATAAACGCCCTATTCTCAGCTTGCAGGAAACATCCACCTCATAGGTCATCACCTTATGTCCTCACATGGTGGAGAAAGAAGAAACTCCAGTGCCTTTTTTCCTTCTTAGAAGGGCACTAATCCCATAACTCCACCCTCATGACTTCAACTATTACAGACCTCCTCAGGCTCCACCTCCTAGTACCATCCAACTAAGGTTAGGGCTTCAACTTATGAATTTAGGGAGGGCACAAACATTCAGCCCATAACAAGTATGGAAATTATTGAAAGAGGACTAGAAGTTGACCTGCAAGTCTCTTTTATTTTTCCTTGAGCCATAAGCAAAATCACTTTCTGTCCCCTTTACCCAAGCCTGAGATGAAACTAATCCTTTTAAAGAAACAGATTTTTCTCTTTCCCTACTTAAGGCTCCTCCATGAACTGTGCCCTTGG
Source organism: Spilogale gracilis (assembly GCA_004023965.1). NCBI lineage: Eukaryota > Metazoa > Chordata > Mammalia > Carnivora > Mephitidae > Spilogale > Spilogale gracilis. The sequence goes on from PITA01000629.1 coordinate 162,202, forward strand.
AAGTGGCTGTCTGGCACTGAGAAGGATCCCGAGGCCAGGCCCAGGCTGAGATGGGAAGAGAACTGTAATGGATTAGTGATTCCTGCCCTGGATGCCGTGTGGGAGAGAAGTAGTGGGTATATCACATGCTTGTCACCTCTGACACCCCAAGCCTGAAGCAGTGCTGTGTAACACTGGTGTGCATCACAATGATCTGGAGAACTCATCGAAAGTATAGGTTTCCAGACCCCATCAAGGATTTCTGATGTAGTGAGGCAGGGGTTGGGGTCGGGGGTGCTGTTTATCTTACTATAACAATGGTTTGCATGGCAAAGATTTGGGAAGAAGCTTGTTACCTTGCAATCTTAGTGGTCTGAGATTCTTAGTGCTCCAGGAACTCTTTGACATAGATAACTCAGAGATGTGTGCCCTGTCCACATGCCTCTGGACTTGTAACTTCCGTGAAAGGAGGACTAACTTCCAACTGTTATTATTTGCACCTCTCTTTGCACCTCTCTTCAGAGGTGAGGCCATCAGACCCTGCTCTGTCTCCACATAAGGCAGAATAAGCCAGTGAACTTCTGCCTCTAGAAGCAGCAACCAACCAGTGAAGCCGAAAAAATACATATATCAGATGCTCCCAGAGCTCCCTAGCAGGGTTAAATTCCAGTTGCCCACAGCAGTACCCTGTTTGGTGACACAAGCTTTACTGGTCACTTTCCCTTTCCTGTCTCACTTTCCAGCTCTCCTCCCCTAAAGCATGTCCAGGTATTATCATCCAAATATGCTATCCGCCCTGTAATCCTTGTCCTAGCATCTGCTTCTGGGAAAACCCATATTATAACCAAATTTGAAACAGAATTACATATGTGAATGATCCAGCAGTCCCTCTTTGGCTATATATCCAAAAAAAAAAATCAGTATCTCCAAAAGATATCTGCACTCCTATGTTCATTATAGCATTACTCACAATAGCCAAATATGGAAGCAACCTAAGGGTCCATCAATGGATGAATGGATAAAGAAAAAGTAGAACAAGGGTAGGGATAATGATACCTCAATACCATACCACATACCTCAATACCATAAAAGCTATCTATGAAAAACCCATAGCAAATATCATTCTCAATGGGGAAAACCTGAGAGCTTTTCCCCTAAGGTCAGGAACATGGCAGGGATGTCCACTATCACCACTGCTATTCAACATAGTACTGGAAGTCGTAGCCTCAGCAATCAGAGAACATAAAGAAATAAAAGGCATCTGAACTGGCAAAGAAGAAGGCAAACTCTCCCTCTTTGCAGATGAAATGACACTTCATATGGAAAACCCAAAAGACTCCACCCCAAAACTACCAGAACTCATACAGGAATTCAGTGTCGGGATATAAAATCAATGCACAGAAATCAGTTGCATTTCTATACACTAATAACAAGAAAGAAGAAAGAGAAATTAAGGAGTCAATCCCATTTACAACTGCACCGAAGACCCTAAGATACCTAGGAATAAATCGAACCAAAGAGGCAAAGAATCTATACTCAGAAAACAATAGAAGACTCATGAAAGAAACTAAGGCAGACACAAAAAAATGGAAAAATGTTCCATGCTCATGGACTGGAAGAACAAATACTGCAAAAATATCTATTCTACCTAGAGCAATCTACACATTTAATGCAATCCCTATCAAAATACCACCAGCTTTCTCAAAGAAATGGAACAAATAATCCTAAAATTTGTATGGAACCAGAAAAGACCTCAAATAGCTGAAAGCTAAAGGAATGTTGAAAAAGAAAAAGAAAAGCAAAGCTGGTGGCATCACAATTCTAGACCTCAAGCTCTATTACAAAGCTGTAATCATCAAGACAGTATGGTACTGGCACAACAACAGATACATCGATCAATGGAACAGAATAAGAGCCCAGAAATGGACCCTCAGCTCTTTGGTCAATTAATCTTTTACAAAGCAGGAAAGAATGTCCAGTGGAAAAAAGATAATCTCTTCAACAAATGGTGTTGGGAAAACTGGACAGCCACATGCAGAAGAATAAAACTTGACCATTCCCTTATACCACACACAAAAATAGACTCAAAATGGATGAAAGAGAAAGCCATCAAAGTCCTTGAAGAGAACACAGGCAGAAACCTCTTTGACCTCAGTCACAGCAACTTCTCCCTAGAAACATCGCCAAAGGCAAGGGAAGCAAGGGCAAAAATGAACTATTGGGACTTCATCAAGATAAAAAGCTTTTGCAAGCAGAGGAAACAGCCAACAAAACCAAAAAACAACCGATAGAATGGGAAAAGGTATTTGCAAGTGGCATATCAGATAAAGGGCTAGTATCCAAAATCTAGAAAGAACTTATCAAACTCAACACCCAACAAACAAATAATCCAATCAAGAAATGGGCAGAAGACAAGAACAGACATTTCTGCAAACAAGAGGTCCAAATGGCCAACAGACACATGAAAAAGTGTTCAGCATCACTTGGCATTAGGGAAAAACAAATCAAAACCTCAATGAGATACCACCTCACACCAGTCAGAATGGCTAAAATTAACAAGTCAGGAAATGACAGATGTTGGTGAGGATGCAAAGAAAGGGGAACCCTCCTATACTGTTGGTGGGAATGCAAGCTGGTGCAGTCACTCTGGAAAACAGTAGGAAGGTTCCTCAAAAAGTTGAAAATAGAGCTATCTATGACCCAGCAATTGTACTACTGGGCATTTACCCCAAAAATATAAATGCAGTGATTCAAAGGGGCATGTGCCCTCCGATGTTTATAGCAGCAATGTCCACAATAGCCAAACTATGGAAAGAGCCTAGACGTCCATCAACAGATGAATGGATAAAGAAGATGTGGTGTGTGGTGTGTGGTGTGTGTGTGTGTGTGTGTGTGTGCACACGTGCATGCGCGCGCACACACACCCCCACACACTATGGAATACTATACAGCCATCAAAAACGAAATCTTGCCATTTGCAACAACGTGGATGGAACTAGAGGGGTATTAGGTTAGGCGAAATAAATCACTCAGAGAAAGAAAATTATCATATGATCTCATTTATACATGGAATCTGAGAAACAAGGCAGAGGATCATAGGGAAGAGAAGAAAAATTGAAACGAGATGAAACCAGAGAGGGAGACAAACCAGAAGAGACTTTTAATCTCAGGAAACAAACTGAGGGTTGCTAGAGTTCCGGGGGCGTGGAAGGGACGGAGTGGTTGGGTTATGGACACTGGGGAGGGTTATGTGCTATGGTGAGTGCTGTGAACTGTGTAAGGCTGATGAATCACAAAGACTTGTACCCCTGAAACAAATAGTATATGTTAGTAAAAGAAAAAGTAGTATATAATATACAACAGAATATTACTCAGCCTTAAAAAAAGAAGGAAAATCTCTCATTTACAATGACATGGACGAGCCTGGAGGACATTATGCTAAATGAAATAAAGTAGATACAGAAAGACAAATACTGTGTATCTCACTTACATGTGGAATCTAAAACAAGTCAAACCCCTATAAACAGAGTAAAATGGTGGACAGCAGCAACTGTCAGATAGGAATGTTGCCTGTACCCAGAGGACAAGGAACAACCCAAGAAAGAGATGGATAGTCCAGATGGGTAGGTGGCAGGTTTCAAAAAGCAAGGGAACTTCCATATAAGGCTTGTCTTGGGTGGCTGCAAGATGAGTAGGTCTCTTCACCTGCTGGCCGGAATTTTAAAAGTTTATACAGAAGGCGTAATGGGGGTCAGTCACTTATACTGTCCAAATGGTCTCAACACCACCTTACTGTCTCAAGACTGTGTCCTTGAAATGGCTCCAGCTATGGGAACAGGAGACGAGGCACACAGCCTGAGGACAGGGAGGGGGTAAGGAGCCTCTAGGTGGTCAGGTCCAGCCTGAGGATCAATAAGCGGCCATATCCTCTTCATGACCTCCTCCACAGAGAGGGCGGAGAGAAGTCAGGAGGTGCTGGGCAAAGGGAACCAAGTTGCACTTGCGGAGAATTAGTAAGTTCTAGAGACCTAATGTACAGCACAGTGACTATAGTTAATAGTACTGTATTCTATGCTGGAAATTTGCTAAGAGTATATTTCAGGTGCTCTTGGGACACACAAAAACCTGATAACTGTGAGTAGAAGGAGATGTTAATTAGCTTGACAATAGTGACCATTTTACTATGTATAAGGAGATCCTACCATCATACTGTATACCTCTTAAATAGATGCAACTTTTATGAAATTAATAAATAAACAGAGTTAATTTTCAGGCATAAACTTTGCAAAAGAATGTGGCTATGTCAAAGTTAAAAGCATACTAGAATTTCTTCCTTTCATTCTCTCCCCTCTCCCTCAAAACACGCAGCTCTAATTCTTCCTCCCATCCTAAACACATTCCATTCACAACATGAAAGATTCTGTGTATTTGTAGGGCACAATTTTAGCTTTTCAATTCAGACATCCTTTTGGTATTTATAAGAGATCTGCCAGGTAGGTTAGGTAAGAGCATTACTCTCTGGGTAAATGAGATCAGCCTCTGGAACACACATTCAGAGAAGCGAGTCAGACCGCACAAGATCACACACATACTGGTCTCCGGCGTGCCACCAGCATCACTGAGTCTCTAGGGTGGCACTGTGCTGTGGGTCACATAATCCCAGGAGCAGGGATAGAGGGGCTGAGAGCGGGCTCTACACCCCACCAGAACAGAGGCTCGCTGTGAGAATGCTTAGTGGCAACAGTCACTGCTTCCACTCTGGGGCAAGAAAATGACTGTAAGAGAAGAGAAAACTACTGTCAAATACCATCCTTGATGGGACAGACGAACTAACTGAGCCGGAGCCTGCAAAAGTAGGGCCAGTCAATGGTATTCAAGTCAGTGGATTCACAGGTACAAATGTCAGTTACACATGAGCACACCAGAAGAGAAATCAGATTTAAAAAATAAGCAAAAAAAAAACAAAACAAACAAAAACAAACAAAATAACAAACCTTTCCCAAATCACTGGTTTTCTAAATAGAATGTGCACCAAGATTCCCCTAGAGGGCCTGCTGAAATCCAGATTACTGGCCCTACCCCAGAGTTTCTGATTCCATAGGTCTAGATGGGGCCTGAGACTTTGCATTTCCAGCAAGTTCCTGGGTGAGGCCAAAGATGCAGCCCCTACTCTGAAGACCACTGCTTCGGTGCTTTCCAAATGTCATGTGTGTACAAACAACCTGCAGCTACAGGTAAAATGCAGATTTGGCCTCAGGAGGTCCCAGCTGTCTTTCTAACAAGCTCCTAGTGGTGCTGATGCTGCTGGTCTGTGGAGCAGGGCTCCAACCTGGCATCTCTCCAAGGGATGCGCAATGACCCCTTCACATCAGAGGGCACCAGGGAGCTCATTAAAAATGCAGATGAGAACTCTGTGGTGACAAAAAGGGGAGGTAAGAATGAGTGGGTCCCACACTCTGGGATGAATGGACACATGTACCAGCAGACTCGTGGACCACACAGGATAAAGTCTGCTCTGTCAGTCCCCAGTTCTGCCCCCCAGCAGGGCCATCTCAGGCCCTTGAACTCAGCCCTGGCTCTCTTGAGTTTGCACCAAAGATGGATTCCTCTGAGTGCCTGGGAAACAGCAAGTGGGGGAAACCCAGTTAAAGGGAGAAAGAGAGGTCCAGCAGCCCTGCCTGGTCTAGGAGGGCCACAGCCTTCACAGTGGAAACAAGCTGGGATCTCGAGCTGAGCCAAGCAGAGCTAGACCATCATCAGTCTGACATCCCTGAGGCTATGGACAGAGCACACCTTACCTCCAGCAAAAAGAGAAGAGAGGGAAGGAGCGGGGTGGAGGAGAGAGACAGAAAGAGGAAATTGTGCTTTCATGACAAGATGGTATTTCGAATAATGTAGAAGTTCAAAACAAATATTGAACAATCTGCAAACTGCATCTTCCTGACTACTCTCTTGGCTTTTTTGGTTTGTTTGTCTTAATTGAAAGCGGTGTGCTTCAGTTGGCTCACGTGACATGTGCTGTTCAGTCATTCCAAATGACTGGGGCCACATGATGCTCCATTTCTTGCCAGTTGCAGAGCAGATTTTATGTTTCAGAACTACAGTACAATTACTTCCTAACTATCATATTGCACAGAAATGGCTTTGCCATTCAGGTACAATGGCACTTTCTGAGTGATGGGGAGGGTCGTCCCTGGGTCAAAGACGAGCAGGGATCATGAAAGGCAGGTGGTTCCCTATGTACTGCTCAGGGAAAAGGACAGGAACCTGGACTAGGAAAACCAGCGAGAGGGGAACAGAACAGGGCACGCAGGAGTCCCCTGGCCCTGGAGTCGGAAAAACGGGGACAAAGGCCAAGAATGTGGCTGGAGAAATTGGGGCAGGAAGGAGACATGGAACAGTCTACTTTATTTTTCAAGAAAGAAAGCCCACCATCTTTTATATTCTCAAGACTGGAAACTTGCACCAAATCACTCCTCTGAATGGGGCAAGTTGTACTACTATACTGAATTCAAATAGGGTTTTTTTTTTTTCCTATAGCCCCACAAAGAAAATATTTTTTTCCAAGACCAAACCAAACCGAAACAAAACAAAACAAAACAAAACCACACAGACTTACTCTCAACACTAAGAGCTAATACAGAAATCCCTATATTGATAGACATTTGGACCAGTAACCTGACTTTTACCCCTCCCAAGCACCATGTGAAGTAGGTATTATTTCCATTTCACAGAGCCTGTCCTTGCTGAGCCATCAAACCAGTGCCAACAGCCACATACCTCTAGACGTTTTGACATCTGGATTTTTCTATCACTTGTAGATGAATGCATTTTTTTCAGATTTTATTTATTTATTTGACAGAGGGAGAGACAGCAAGAGACTGAACGCAGCAGGGAGAGTGGGAGAGGGAGAAGCAGGCTTCCTGCTGAGCAAGGAGCCTGATGCCAGGTTCAATCCAGGACTCCAGGATCATGACTCAAACCAAGGGCACACGATTAACGACTGAGTCACCCAGGCGCCCCAGTGAATGCATTTCTAATTAATACTACTATCAGAAGCCAAACAAAAGTAGTTGTGCTTTCTCATTCCTGAAATGCTTGAGGGTCTTCTGCTTTGGTTTTTCTCCCTTTCCTGCAGTTCTTTCAAACTATCCCTAAGCTCTGTGTCATCCAACTTGAAGACCCAGGGGCTGGTCTGGGCAGCCCCTCCATTAGCTTCGGATCTAAACAGCCACTTCCAACTCTGCTTTCCTGGTGCTGGATTCACTGGAAGTGTCCCAGAGCAGTAGCCCAATGGGAAATAAATGAGTCTGATTTCTGAAGAGACAAGCCCATCATCTCTCCTCACTAGCCAACTCACAGTACAATGCTAATTACTAATAATGATAATAGGCAGTTAATACACATTCACTGTAATCAATGCCTCTCATCATGAGTGTCCTCCATTACTCCCATCTCTGATCTTGGTGGAAAAGGAAAATTTCAGCATAGCATATTCTAGAAACATGCAATGGTCTCTCAGGTAGCCACCTTGATTTCCATTCCCTCAGTCTTTTCAGAACAGGAAGTCAGGAAACTGAGGGATCATCAATAGCACCAGGGCACCCCACCTCCCTCTGCAGCAGGACAAACACTGTCCTGATCTCAAGCAGGGTGGGTTTAAACTGATGGGAGAAGACAGCTTCTCTTTAAGCACCTGGAAGAATCATGATGGAGAAGTTCCAGATATGCTGACAAAATATTCAATAGTGATCAGGTGTGGTGGGATCCAGAGGGCAGGAGGATGTATTATTGATGGAGACAGCCAGGACTGAGGGATAGGACACAGGAGAAGGGAGTAGAAAGAGGAGCGTGGTGTGAAGCTTCTGACATGGTCTCCCAGTGACCTCTTCCCTTTTGTGTGTGAGCCAGACCAAGAGAATTGCTGCTGGCAGAGAGAATGTGGCAAAAGTGATGGGAATGTCACTTCTGTGATTAGGGTACAAAAGGCTGTGATTTCCATCTTGCTATTATTCTCTCTGGCTCTTCTCACATGCTTGCTCTGATGGAAAGAGCCACACGCTGCAGAGATGTGAGGATGGCCTCTGGCCAAGCAAGCGAGAAACTGAGACTCTCAGTCTGATGGCCTGTGAGGTGCCAGATTCTACCAAAACTACTGGGTAGGCTCAGGAGCAGCAACTGCCCCCGCTGACCTTGAGGGGACAAGGCCCCAGCCCACCCCTTGACTGCAGCCAGTGAGAGATCTTGGAGGCAGAAACCAGCTCTGCCACTCCTGGATTCCTCACCCTCAGAAATTGCCTTGTTTAAAACTTTGGGGTCATCTGTTACACAGCAGGAGGTCATACAGGAAGATAATCATTCTGATGTTTTAAAAGCAGAAAAACATACACATTTGCATAAATGTTTTGAGTCCTCAAAACCTTTCACTACTCCACATTGTAGGAAGGTTTTCATTTCATTCTTTCTTTGCTCGCTTAATTTTGTTTCGGAAGTTTTCCTTTCTGTTTCTTTTCTGCTCAAGCCGCTGCTAATTGAATCTGGGCATTTCCTGGGTTAACTGGGATGGTACCGATCAATCATTGTTACCATGGCTGTCATTTAATCTGACTTCGTAACATGTCAGGCACTGTGCTGAGCTTTTTAAGTAATATCTCACTTAATCCTCACAACCACCCAGTGGAAGATGTACTATGCTCCCGCCCTTTGACGCACGAGGACACAGACATTAGAGAGTTCCAGTTCTTGCCAGAGTCACTTAACTGGTCAGTTGTAGAGCCAGGATGAAGCCAGGTAACCTGACTCACAGCTTGCTCTCTGAATCACTTAAAAGGGCAGGGTCAACGACGGGAGATGGAGCAGGAAGGTCAGCAGGACTTGTGCTGGACATGGCACAGATCCCAAAGGCTGGGTATCAGGGCACCTGGAAAGGGAGAAGAGTTGACAAAGACTAGGTTTTGTAAGAGAAAGGTTGGACAGGTGGGAAGGAATGCATGAGGGAATGGGTCACTGCCACGCACATTGAGGGGAGTAGGAAATGGAGAGAGGAAATATGGGAAAGAGGGGACCAAAAGAGAAGGAAGGACAGAGAGAGAGAGAGCAAGACTGAATAAATCTGCTGTATGTTATGCACACAATCCCTTTTCAGCATTTCCAAGAGATGGAGTAAAGACCTAAACTGCAAAGTAATAGATGGCCACTGCACAAGGCAAGAAAGGACATGGGCACAGTGTCGGGATTACTTTGTGTCTTCATATTCTATTAGCTTCACAGTTTTCTGCGATGTCTTCCAGGTCTCACTGACCCCTTCTTTATCTTAAGCAGATCTGAGCTTGTTTTGATCTTCCATATCTCCTTCCTTCTCTTTAATGCCACTGATACTGAGCCAGGTCCAACCCTCACCTTCTCCCTCCCGGATTATGCCAAAAGTCTCCTAAAAGACCTCTGTCCCTTCACTCTTAGCCCCACCAACTGCTTTTCTAGACTAGTGAGGAGGCAATAAGCTTAGTTATTCAGACCTGACTGAGACAATGCAGTACCAATGCACTTCATATACAGAATCGATTTCAAGCTTCAAACCATGATATAAAAGACTACTACCACCTCTTGATTGAACTACAGTGACCATTTCTAAGCGGAATAAAGAACAAGCAATAGTATGTCCTCTTGCAATTCCTGTTCCCTGGGATCCCTGTCCCTCCCCCAAGAGAAAACCATACTTCTTTTTTTTTTTTTTTTTTTTTTTAATTTTAAAGATTTTTATTTATTTGACAGAGAGAAACACAGCCAGAGAGGGAACACAAGCAGGGGGAGTGAGAGAGGGAGAAGCAGGCTTCCAGCCGAGCAGAGAGCCCGATGTGGGACTCGATCCTGGGTCTCTGGGATCATGACCTGAGCCGAAGGCAGTCGCTCAGCCAACTGAGCCACCCAGGCGCCCCGAGAAAACCATACTTCTTCAGTATACTTATAGATATGTGGGATGTGTACATAAGCATGACATGTAGGACGATTAAACTGCACTACAACTCACATTAAAAACACAGCAAATACAATCAACTGATCTTTGACAAAGGAGCAAAGGTAAAACAATGGAGAAAGGCAGTCCCTTCAACAAATGGTGCTAGAACAAACAACTGGACATGGGAAAGGGGGAAACAGATATAAACAGAAACTTTATGCCCTTCACAAAAATTAACTCAAAATGGATCATAGGTCTAAGCGTATAAAACCATAAAACTCTTAGAAGATAACCTTGATGACCTTGGGATGGCAATGCCTCTTTAGATAACACCAAAGGCATAATCTATGAAAGAAATGACGATAAGCTGTACTTCATTAAAATTTAAAATAAAAATACAAATTGCCTCCATGAAAGGCAAGTCGCAGACTGGGAGAAAATATTTACAAAAGGTGCATTTGATGGACTGTCATCCAGCAGATACAAATAACTCTTAAAATTCAACAATAAGAAAACAAACAAATTTTAAAAGGGGCCAAAGACCTTAACAGACACCTCACCAAAGAAGTCTATAGTGGGACTGTTTCTCTCTTCCACAGCTGTCATCAGGGAAATGTAATTAAAGCAACAATAAGAGACTATTACACACCTATTAGAATGTCCCAAATCTGGAATACAGACAACATCAAATGCTAGTGAGGATGTGAGCAACTGGAATGTTCATTTAGTGCTGATGGAAATGCAAAAATGGTACAGCCATTGAAGACAATTAGACAGTTTTTTTTAAGTATAAGTAATATACAATGTTGTATTAGTTTAAGGTCTACAACACACTGATTCAACAATTCTCTGTGATAAATGGAGTCACCATCTGTCACCATACAATGTTATTATGATGTTATTAATTATATTTTCTGTGCTGTACTTTTTTCATTCCCATGATTTATTTTGTAACTGGAAATTTGTACCTTTTAATCCCCTTTATCTACTTCACCCACCCACCCCCACCCACCTCCCCTCTGGAAACCACCCATTTATTCTCTGTATTGAAGAGTCAGTTTATTTGTTGTGGCTTGTTTGTTCATTTATTCTTTTGATTCCACATTTAAGTGAAATCATATGGTGTATGTCTTCCTCGGTCTGATTTATTTCACTTAGCACGATACCCTCTAGGTCCATTCATGTTGTCACAAATGACAAGATCATTCCTTTTAATAGGTGAACAATATCCCATTATCCATCTATCTATCTACCTATCTATCTATCTATCATCTATCTATCTCTCTACCCCATCTTCTTTACCCATTCATCTATTAATGGACACTTGGCCTGCTTCCCTACATTGGTTAATGTAAATAATTCTGGTCGTTGTTTACAAAACTAAATTTATTCTTAACACATGATCTGGTGATCTAACTATGTGGTATTTATGCAAGGTTGGGTGGCTCAGTTGGTTAAGCGACTACCTTTGGCTCAGGTCATGATCCCACCGGGATCGGGCCCCACATCGGGCTCCCTGCTCGGCAGGAAGCCTGCTTCTCCCTCTCTCACTCCCCCTGCTTGTGTTCCCTCTCTCACTGTGTTTCTCCCTGTCAAATAAATACATAAAATACCTTTTTAAAAGAGTCATGTCTGCACAAAAACCTGCACATAGATGTTTACAGCAGCTTTACTCACAATTGCCAAAACTTAGAAACAACCAAGATGTCCTTCAGTAGGTGAAAGAATAAATAACCTGTGGTCTATCCAGACAATGGAATGTTATTAAGCACTAAAAAGCAATGAGCTATTAAGCCATGAAAATACATGGAAGAATCTTGAATGCATATTGCTAAATGAAAGAAACCTATCTGAAAAGGCTACATACTGTGTAATTACAACTATATGACATTCTGGAAAAGGCAAAACTATGAAAAGGACCAAAAGATCCATAGTTTCCAGAGGTAGAGTTGATGAGAGGGATAGACAGACCACAGAGGATATTTAGGGCAGTGAAAATACTCTGTATAATATTACGATGATAAGTATATATCATTATATTTGTCCAAAGCCATAAAATGCACAATACCAAGACTAAACTCTAAAGTAAACCATGGACTTTGGATGATTTTGATGTAGCTTCATCCGTAATAATCAATGTACCATTCTGGTAAGTGATGTTGACAGTGAAAGAGACTATCCATGTGTGGGGTACATGGAAAATAGAAAATCTCTGACCATTCCTTCCTCTCAACTTTGTTGTGAACCCAAAACTTCTCAAGAAAAAAACAAAAGAAGTCTTAAAAAGGCAGCAAACTTCAGATTCCATGATTTCATCTTGCTCAGAGCCCCATTCCACTAGGTAGTATGGAAACCACTAAACATGCCAGGTTTTACATTCTCATCTCAGGAAGTTTAAAATAGTCTTGAGTTGTGTCAGACTTTTAAGGATAAAATTCAATCAAATATGAAGGTCCAACTCTACAGTGGGACTGTTTCTCATTTCCACAAGACGTCCCATGCCTGGAGGAGAAGAAGGAAGTCTCAGGTCACTAGACATCTCTTGGGACTATTCTAGTGCCTACAACAATATGGCTGGACTGGTATGTTCCTGGTATCTTCAGAAGGGATGGTGGGTCTCTTGATATTTGAGGTATCATATTGGAAACTACTTCTCTTTCTGGCCACTTGCCCCTTGTTGCAAATTCCCTGTCTTCTGAGAGCTCCTCATTCTGACTCCAGATGGCCCACAGTTTCTCTTGGCAGCTCCACATCACCCTGCAAATACTCAGGGAGATCTCTGGACACAGGTTGCTGAGAATTCATCCCACGTTCCTCCCTCACTGTTCCTCTACCAAATTGAAAGTAGAGCTTCTAAAAGCCCACTGTGTGAAAATATTCTCTGCGCTGCAGGAAATCAGGGGCATGCCCCACCATTCTCTGAAAGACCCCCAGAGTTATTTTCCCGTTTCTACCATCACCTCCCATGTACCCATCATGGAGAAGGCACCGGAGACACACACACCTTTCTCCTTCCCACCGGCTCTACTCCCCCTCCAATATAAGACAGGTTTCCTCCACCACCTCCACCAAGTGGAACACATGCCCTGTCCTAAAACCCTATGGTCTAAGTTGCCCCAGCTTGTACCCTGGTGCATAGAAAGGCCTTTTGGAATTCAGAAAGAAAAGGCAAGCAAAGAAATGGGCAAAACCTTTTATCTCTGAAGTTTCACTCTGAAGATTATTTTCTTGCCATTTACTGGGAAAAAATAAGTAAGTCATCTTTGAGATTCAAGGTTGAATGATAACCTCTTTTGTTTCATTCCATGCTGCCCTTTCCTTCTCTGGGGCAATCAATCAGCTCATGGCTTAGCTTTAATAACTCAAAGGGTACTGTGAAAGAAAGAAACTGGCTTCTAAAGGAATAATTAACCACCACGGGGTATTTCAAAAACACTACACCTATCATATTTGGTGTGTGTAAGTATACGTGTATGTGCTGTGTGCTTATTTCTACATAATGACTGACGTGTTCTATGCCAGGGGTCCACAAACCAGGGCCTGTAGGTCAAATCCAGACTGTCTCCAGTTTTCTGTATTGCCAACAACCCCAAAATTATTTTTACATCCTTTAAGGATTAGGGGACCAAAAAATAAAAAATAAAAAATAAACAACAAGAAGAATATTTTGTGACATATAAAAACTTCCAAAATTCAAATTTTATTATGCATAAAGTATTACTGGAACACAGACCTGGTCCTTTATGTTGTGTCTATGGCTCTTTCACATGACACAGGCAGAGACCATACAGATCACAGAGCCTATAGTACTTACTAGCCAGCCTTTAGGAGGGCCTGGGTGGCTCAGTCAGTTGAGCATCTGTCTCTTAGTTTGGGCTCAGGTCATCATTGCGTCATGAGTTTGAGCCCCACACTGGGCTCTGCACTCAGCAGGGTGTCTGCCTAAGAATCTCTGTCTCCCTCTCCCTTCACCCCTCCCCGAGGCTCACATGCTCTGTCTCTAAAAATAAATTAATTAATTTAAAAAATAGTTACTAACCAGCCTTTTATTCTAAAAGATTTTATTTATTTATTTCAGAGAGAGAGATTACAAGTAGGCAGAGGGCAGGCAGAGAGAGAGGAGGAAGCAGGCTCCCCACCAAGCGGAGCCCAATGCAGGCCTCGATCCCAGGACCCTGAGATCATAACCTGAGCCAAAGGCAGAGGCTTTAACCCACTGAGCCACCCAGGCGCCCTCTAACCAGCCTTTTAAGAAAAAGTTTCCTAATCCCTTTTCTATACTGTTTGCTTACTCGGTTTTATCATCTTAAACATACCTTGGCAATCAGTCCCTACTGAATGGGACGAATTCCACATCAATACGAATTCCATCCAAACACAGAATCTACTTCATTCTTTCAGGAGGCTTCCCCCCCCCCCCAGAGTATTTCCCTATTACCAGTACTGCCAAAATGAATACTCTTGGACATGTGACTTTCTGTATATAATACACCACACCTCCCTCTGTACTCCTCCCTCTCCAAGACCATAAGCCCCCTGAAGATAGCAAACTTCTCCTTACGGTTCCATAGTAAAACTCCATAAAAACATTAACTGGTTGATCACAATACATCTGGTTCTAAGTGTAAAATTAAAAAAGACTTGGCATTCTCCCCAAAAGTTGAATGTGGTTCAGAAAAAAGGATTTGAACTTCTGTAAATCCCATGTCCTTTAGTAAGGAAACCTATCTTCTGCACCATTCTTTGTATGCATAAATATCTACTCTGTCTCCCTTTTTTTTGGCGATTTGACTTATGTTTAGCAGCCATACCCCAAGATAGCATATTCCTCTGTGACAAGATTTAATTAAACTTCCAGCAAAATAATTAGCAAGGCTATCTTAAAAGACTGTTTTAAAGTACCAGAGTGATACCAAGGAGCAAATAGAGTTAACAATGTCAGCAGAGATCAAAGCTATCCAAAGACGTGACTAAAAATTTAACCTCCAGCAGCTGACTAATGAAGAAGTACACAGTGGAGCAGTTGTGATATCCTCCCTCTCGGGTCCCATCAACAAATTCATTTGACATGGAAAATTTCCCAGAGGAAGCTTAAAAATGGTAAATTTCCATTAATTACATAGCAAAGAATGTTCTTCTCATAATTTATTATCCATTAAGAAACTTTTGGGGAAGCTATAATGTCCTCTTATTATATAGACTATCCTTTACTTGGGGAAGCTGATGGGATTGACAAAGTTTCTCAACTGATGCAAAAAGCTCAGGAAGAAAAGAGGGAGACATTTGGTAAAATTACCTTGGCTGTTACAGGGGTGATGGCTCTCTTGGCAATGAGTCCTGCAGTGATGTGACAGTGGGAGTGGTGACAGAATGGGGACATTCAACAAGCTCAGCTACCAGTTTAGAACCTGGGACCTTCCACCAGGATTCTCCGAAAGAACGGGGAAAGGTCAGGGGGAAAGGTCAAGGAATACAAAGTCAGGGGACTTACATGTGAGCCTCTGCCCTACCACTCAGTCACTCCACAGTCCCAAGGAAGTCTTCTGTCATCCTTAAGCCTCATTGTTCACCTGTACAGTGTGTATCCCACTCTCCTCCTTGCCTATTTTTTGCAGCTGTGGGGATACTGGGTGATGTTGCCAACACTCAGTTGGAGGGTGAGAAGAGGGATTCGATACAGAGCCCCCTTCTTACTTGCCTTTCTAACTGTCTTTCATGAATACCTCTTCCCCCCAGCAGCCCCCAAGAGACCTAAAGTAGAATAACAAAGGTGAGATTCTGGTTATTTTGCAATTAACACAAAGATGTAGTGACTCTCTCATTTCTTTCTCTGGGGTTCACCGTGGAAGAGTGTGCCTTATTCTTTTTCTCTGTGTTGAAGATATATGTGTAAAGGTTTATTTACTCTTTGGAGATATAGGCTGAACTACTTTCCAAATGGAGGTGACCTATTATTGCCCTTTTGCATTTCTTAAGTAGTCAGAAAAATCCTGATTATTATTATCCCATACAAGAGATAACGGATACCTAATATTTAAGCACTCATTATGTGTCAGGCACAGCACTAGTGCCTTTGAAGCTGGTACGATTATCACCCCCATTTTATGAACAACGAAGCTAAGGGTTAGAAGTATTCTCCTATGTTTGCAACTTCTAAAACCTTGACCCTGCCTCACACACCCAGTATGTCCGTCCACTCCCATCAAAATTACCCCCACCCTTCTTGCCAGTGTCAATCCTACCACTTTTCAGATCTTGCACCTCTGTTCCTCATCTTCCAAACTGCAGTGACATACACCTTAATGAGCACTTAAACAGTTAAATGGACCAGTGCCTGCAATGGAGCTAGCATGCTGCCCAAAACGCGGTGCTTGTTTAGTAAATGGTGGCTACAACACAGCCTAGGAGGTTCAGTGCAAGAACTCAGGATTCTGTGGTCTTGATTCCAACCCTGGCTCCCCCACATACAAAAAGGGACACCTTACTCAACATACTTCACTTCTCTAGGACTCCACTTCATTTGGGGGATAATAATACCTCCCCTCATTCGGTTGTTGTAAAGCTTAAATGAATCGGATACACATAATATGCCTGGGATGCTGTCTGGCACTATAAACATTCCATACATACAGCTCCCAATACTACTGTTATTTCCTGACAATGCAAAGCTTCTATTAAGTGAGTTCTTTTCCCCCAATGCTGTGTTCATGCCAGATAAACCAAATTAACCTTATGAAGCTGATTACCTTTAAATCTTGATTGCAAGACTCTCTCATCCTGTCAATTCCTCTGTTAATTCTTTGGCTGATTATTTTTCTTAAGTAGGGTTAGATTGTTTTCTCCCAACAAGCTCAGGAGAAAAAATAGAGATGCGGGAAAAGTCTGTTTTAGGCACTAACTCTGTCTCTCATGCTGCTGGCAACCTCGGCAGGCTCTTGTCAACCCTCCTAACCTCCCATCTGCACTTGAGTTTCCTTTAATTTTAATAGAAGCAGTAGTAGGTCAACCCACCACAGCCTGTGACCTGGCCAAAAAAACCAACCCTGAACGTGGCATTCACAGTTCAGGGAACTTCCAAGTGCAATTTAAAATAAATACTCACCACAGGTTTTGTGGTCAGCTCTCAGAATTTGTCTCAAAGTGATTTGCATATTCAAGACCATACTCTCCAAAGCTTTGGCCCATTGGGGAGTGATTTGCATTCAGGGAAGAAAGGCTAATATTCTAGTCTTAGCAATTATTGAAACACATGCAGTCAGTGCTCTAATAAATTATCTTAACCCAATTACTAAAAACATTGCAAAACATTACTGTGCATCGAAGACCGTTCTGCCCAGGAATCTTTATTGGCAGGGTAATTAAAAACGTACTAGCTATGGCTTCTGCTCAAATATTTGGGGATGTCTTGTGCCATTTGAATTAGCTCTGTAGAACTCTGAGGAGAAAAATTTGCAGGCTCCTTGTTTTATCCATCACTCCCTTCCCCATTCCTCACTTTTGGAGTCACTCACCCCTGGGTCTCAATCCCTCATTAATGCCACCTTCAACTTCCTTCCCACCCTAATCCATCTTACAGGAAGAAATACTTATATGGACTTGGTCCTCTCTCCTCCATCCCTTCCTTCTCTGTTCAAAGCAAAAGATTTTTGTTAGCTGTCATGTACTGGGTGCCTACTGTGTGCCAGAAACTTTCACATTATCAGAATAAAACTTAAGGTAACACTGCAAGAAATAGTATTCTCATTTCCAAGTATAAGAAATCCAAGAATTACAAAGGTTACGTGAACTCACAAAGTTGACAAAGCCAACAAGTGGCAAAGCCAGGGCCCAACTTAGATCTGGTGGTGCCCAGGTTTTTCTCTCATTCTTCGACAAGGTATTTATCAACAGCTGACCTGTGGTAGGTCCTCTGCGCACAAAGTCAGGCAGAGTCCCCACCCTCTCTATGCAGCCATTAGGTGTATCAGTCAGGGAATATTAGTTACACTGAAGTAACAAGCAAGCCCAAAATCTCAGTGGGATGTAACAAATTGCTTTCTCATTGGTGCCATGCATCCACAGGGGCTGACTGAGCCCACAGCAGGTCCTATGTCCTCATCTAACTTTAAAGTAGATATGGAAATATGATCTTAGCAAAGGAATATTGGTAAGAAAATTGGAATATTTGGTAAACAGCACTAATGACAACCTCAGCTCCTGCAGACGGAGAGGAGGGATGCCATTTGCAGAAGAGCAACTTGGAGGTCTGCAATGGATTTACAATTGAGCCATGATCCCGGCCGACATCCCTGGTGCCCTACTTACAGATCCAACATTCCACTCCAGCAGCATCTCTATCAGACCACAGGGATCCCAGGCATCAAACCCTGCCACGATCACGGGGGCAGGCACCACTCACTCCCTCATAATCAGGCTCATCCTCCCGTCCTCAGCATATACCAGGCAGCAGGACTCATGAGCCAGGATCTGAGGTACAAATGAAGGCAGCCTGGATCCAGAGCATGGAGGTGGTCAGCACAGCCCTGCCCACTGAATTAATGTTTTAGAATCTCTAGAAAGTTCTCAGCATTTTAATCAAGCAGCCACGAAGAGGTCATTTTTCCTCAGTATCATTAATGACACCATATGGCACTGCTTCTCCTTTTACTGTGGGAACATGACCTGGGCTAGACTGAGTTATCCAATTTAATCCACACAACAATGCTCAAAGGAACATATCAATGGCTCCGTTTTACAGGTGAAGACACAGGAGCAGGAAGTGGCATAGGAGGCACTGAGCCCACGTCTTTCTGACATCTGAGCCCACAGCCGCCTGGAACAGCTAGCCAGAGCCTCAGACACAACCACAGCAGAGACTGATTCTAGGGCCCCAAAATGGAAAGGGCCTAAAGCTGTGATATAAACAAAATGGTCCAGAGTCCAACACAGAAGCAGCTGAACTCAATCCAAATCCACCAACATTTTATGTGAGAATAAAAACTAATTTTTAAGCACCCATAACATGCCGGAATGCAGACAAGTCCTCAGGCCATGTGCTTCCCCAGTGCGCACGACCTAGGCTCAAGGTTGTATATCTTTAATCTTCACAACATCGCTGCATTAGGTATTTTATGGATAAGAAATCTGAGTCTCAGGGGCGCCTGGGTGGCTCAGTCAATTGAGTGTATGAGTCTTGATTTTGGGTGGGATTGTGATCTTGAGGTCATGGGATCCAGCCCCACGGGCTCCAAGCTAAGTGGGGAGCCTGCTTAGGATTCTCCCTCTCACCCCGTCCCTCCCCCTTCTCACTTGCACACTCTCTCACTCTCTCAAATAAATAAAAACTTAAAAAAGTAAAAGAAAGAGGGGCACCTGGGTTGCTCAGTTGTTAAGTATCTGCCTTCAGCTCAGGTTATGATTCCAGGATGGAGCCCCACATCTGGTTCCCTGCTCAACAGGAAGCCTGCTCACCCTCTCACACTCCCCATGATTGTGTTCCCTCTCTCACTGTCTCTCTCTCTGTCAAATAAATAAATAAAATATTTTTTTAAAAAAGGAAAATAAAATGAAGAAATCTGAGTCTCAGAGAGGCTGAGTAACTTGCCAGTGCCACACAGCTTCTAAGAGACAAAGGGTACACATGAATCCTGTACTGCCTGACCGCATATTTCCTGCTCCCAAGGGAAGGCCAAGCATCCCCCTGCAACACACACACACACACACACACACACACACACACACACACACACATGGATTTTCAAGATTGTCTTAGAAATAGCACAGCATCACCTGGGAATGGGTTGGGGCTCCTCTGCTGTACTGAACTGTTCCTCCCTCCGACCAAGCCCACTAACTAGTCAGGTGGTACCACCGCCATTAGCCCTACCAACAGCAGCAATAATAGTAGGAAAGAGGAAAAGGACAAGGGGGAAGTGAGAGGTAAAACAGAAAGAAGAACCAACATCACTCCCTCCACCAAAATTAAGAATTTTGTAAGAACCAGCATGATCCGAGTAATTTACAAGACCATTAAATCATTAAATCTTTATGGAATGCCCCCAAAGGTAAGGAGCACTACTATTGCTATTCTACAGGCAAGGAGACAGAGACACAGACTGGTCAGGTAGCCTCCCCAAGGTCACCCAGCAGAAGACCCACATATGCATGCCGAGTCCATTCTCTTAACCACACACCTACCTCTGATGAAAAGCAGCAAGGGCTTTATGTAGATCAGGGCTTAAAGAGGGAGGAACATAACACAGCCTTCTGTCAGGGGGAAAAAATATGCAACAGGCTTGGTTTCTTTCCAAAAGGGATTGTTTCTCAAGGACCTGCCTTGTAGCCTTCCCACCTTCCTCTTGGTACCCAACTCAGATTTCCTTTTTGGTGGGTGCATCCCTCCCCTAGCTTCTGTGAAAACTGGCTGATAGCAACTCACAGCTGCACACACCCCATCCAGAAAATTGCTTCACTCCCCTCCCCGATCCTGCACGGAGGCAGGACCCACACTTCCTCCTGAGGGCTCCCTCTACATAAGCTACTTGCACAAGAATCCTTGCCTCAGGCTCTGCGTCTGGAGAACTGGACCCAATACCTCCCTTCTCTCCATCTCTGTCTCTGTTCACTTGGAGTTCTGGTACATTAGCATCTCCTTCTCAGATTCAGAGGTGGGAAAGGCAGAAGGAGGTGAAGTGAGGGACTCGGGAATCTCGGGTTGCTGGGAGGCATGGGGCCAGGTAGCTAAGAGAGCGCAGCCACCTCAACCACACTGGCAGTGCCCAGCCACCCCCAGGCCAGCCTGCCCTCGGCCTCCTGCACTTTGGGTAATTAAGAACAGATGGTCCAGCACCTCCGCCAAGCCCCATTAACTCCTTAACGCTGCTCTTCTGGAGGCTGGCTGGAAAAGCCAGCTTTGGAGGTCATCTGATTAAATGATGCCCAGCACAGAGGGTTGCCCAGTCTCTCTTCCCAGGCTGGCAGCTGCCCCCGCTGCTTCATCAGAGCTGCCATCAGTGACCAGATGGGCTGGGAAAGGGGCCCGGTGTGCTTAATGGGAAAGGGGCCCGGGGATGCTTAATGGGGGAGAGGTGCTGAGGGCAAGGAGCACTGGCCTCCGACTCAGGGGACAACCACTGCCCTGTGGCCTCAGACAGGTCACTGAATCCAGGACTCACTCTCACCACCTGCCAAACGGCAAGACTAATAAGAGCAATAATCACAACGCAACAAGAACTTTGACATTGTTCTCACGGCCACTAGTGGTCCCTCAGTGCTGCTGCTGACCATTCCAGTGGTGGTAAAGCGCTCTGCCAAACCCTTCACAGGGAACGTCTTCTTCAGTCTTCATAACCACTCTTTGGATGGTGCCTCTTCTGGGTGCCATCTCACCAATGGAAAAACAGATGCTCGGAGAGGTTAAGTAGTGTGCCAAGTTCACTGGCCTGGCCACAGCCAGACGGAGGATTCGAACCCAGGTCTGACGGATTCCAGAGCCCCTGCTCATCACTGCCACCTGGCAGCACCTCATGTCATCTGCCTGGCAGGACAGGCAAACCTCAATGGAAAAGAAAAAAAAAAACAAACCCAAAAATGTTCCCTTGTCCTTGACACACCAAAGAATCCTTAATCCCTCTCTTCCAAAAAAATAAAATAAATAAATAAAATAAAAATAAAGACTCTATTATTGATTCAGTCCATTATTCACCGGGTGACTTTCTCAGACCTAGAAATCCAAGGCTTGTACCAGAATCTCTAGGCTCTTTGTAATGCTTCTCACCACCCAGACCAAGGGAAAGGTCAAACGTGTGAATCTACACATTTTATATAAAGAGGAGGCTCTGAGAAGGTGGCTCTGTGTGCCCTGGATGAATGAGAACCCAAGAAACATAAATGCTAGTGTCTCACTGGAGTACACTGGCCACGTCACATGGGCCACATGGGAGCACCAAGCGGGTAAGGGACGTGGGCTTCGGGGAGGATGGTGGGGGCACTGCTCTAGAGGGCACAGGGACCGACTTCCCGCACACACGCCTTTGGGGCTGCCTAACCGAAGTGCAGTTTGGTGCCTGATTTTGGCCACTGACGGGAGAGACATCAAAGAAATAGGCAATTCTAGTACTTTGAAATTTAAAAGTGCTTCGGCAGAAAATGTTTTATTTCTTGTTACATGGATGTATTCCGTTTGTGAAACATCCCTGAGCCACTCACTTAGGTAAATATGCCTTTCAGACTGCATATTATACCCCAATAAAGAGTTTTTTAAATAAAAGAAAACTACCTCTAATGAAAAGCAGGAAGTGCTTTGGAAAACCCAAACTGCTATCCGGGCTGTCAGGGGTTGCCGTTCTTACCAAGCTGTAAACAATCCCCCACCCTCACCCCCATCCCACCACCCAGAGAGCTGGGCATTTTCAAACAAATGGGCACTCGGTTCACGGGTCTCCACAATGGTGGGGGGAATGGCCCCCAAACCAGCCCACACTCGAAAGCATTCAGAAGCATCTTTCAGGCAAGGCTTCATTCCTCCTTATTCTGCAAAGGCTTAACAAAGCCAGACGTTCTCCTCCCCTATCACACCCACTCCTGGAAGCTGGAGACTATGACACAGCATAAGCAGGTCGGTGGACAGCTCACCCTGGCAAACACAAGCTTGTCACCAAAAGCTCAGAATGGCGAGAGAACACTGGTGGACCCTCCCTTTAGCCACCTTCAACCACTGACCATCCCGCGCATGTTCTCCGCTGTCCCTGCCTCTGACTGCAGACCTTGACCTCTACTTCTTGTCTTCTAATTCCATGTGAGTCTTCTAATTCTTTTCATCACTCTGCACCTCCCCCAGTGTCACACCACTTTCTCCTCCAGCCCTCCCCAGTCACCGTGACCATCCACCTGGCTGTTCAGGTTGAAAATCTTACAATCACCCTTGGTTCCTCCTGTTCCCTGACCCCTCACACCTGGAAATCAGCTGCACCTCCCCACCTCCAGCGACATCACCACTCCAGGTCACCTGGATGATGGTGATAGCTCTCCTTCACCCTCCCTTCCAAATACCCCTACCAACAACCCAACACCCCAGTGAACTTTAAAAATGTAAATCAGATTAGGGCAATTCCCTGCTCTGAACCTTTGATTTAGAGCAAAATCCAATGTACTGTTCTGCTGATGGGGCCATCTCCTGTCTGGAGATGACCACTTGAAGGTGTCCAGAATGGCTCCCTCACTCAGCCCCAACATCAGGGGCCAATTTCCATTTCCCAATCACTAACCTCATCCCTAACACAAGTCTTTCATGCATGCTGTTCCTTCTGCATAGGATACTTTTTCGTTGGCTATTCCCATAGGTGGTGGCTTCTCAGCGTTCAGGTCTCACAAGAAAAGTCACCTCCTCGGAGAGGCTCTCTCTGTCCACTCATCTCATCTGCACCCGTTATTCTCCATCAGACCATCCTGCTTAGTCTCACAGGCTTACTGTCTGTCCTCCACTCAAACAGGAAAACCACAGTACCTCTCTGTTCGGTTCTGCCATGAGCCTTCAGCACCCGGCACATGCATTACTCGCCTAGACTGCCTACGAGAGAAGTGCCTACCTCTGGCCCATTCCCTGGCTGGCATCCCAGTTCATGAAGAGATAAATGGGACATAAAATAGTGGCTCCAGATCCTCCCGACATGGTTCTGCTTCCTATACCTCATCTCTGTGCACATCAACATTCCAAGCCAACATAAAATTTGAGGCCTGACGTGGGCCAGTCTCCCTCCTTCCTGTGTACCAGTGATCGTGTAGACTGACCTTCACTCCCCACTCAACTGGGAATGGAGAGAAGCCATGTGAAACAGTACAGCAAAAAGTATGGACTCTGGATGTGGCAGGATCCAGGGTCAAACTCTAGCCCCAATGTATTTATTAGCTATCTGCCCTAATATGAATCCTGCCTCAGTTTCCCCTTCTATAAAAGAACAATCAATCTATTTGCCATAAAGCAGCACAGCACTCGCTAAGTGTTATCTATAATGAGTAGAGATATCTCCGGGAAGCCTGCAGATCTCCCTATCTTCCTTCCTCTGAGAAGACTCCCCTGTTCCCTTGCCCTCTCAGTCTGATGGAGACACTCCCCACACACACAACTCTCAAACCCAGTGCTCAGTGGGATCCCCGACTCATTTAGAGTAAGAGCCAGGTGCTCCACAGACACTACACATAACTGACCCCCATCAGCTCTCTGCCCCTCTTCACACTATTCTCCCCATCAGGTGACTCTGCTGCAGGCACCCTAGCCTCCATGATGCTCCTCAAACTTTCTTAGTCACTCTCCAACCTCGCCTATGACCCTCTCCTCCTGGGACCCACTGTGCCACAGCTATGTGCATGATTCCTGCCCTCCTCTCCTTCAGGAACTTGCTTAAAACTCCAGGAGGTTCTCTGTGTTAGGCTGAACATGGCTCCCCAAAGATGCCTACATCTTAATCCTCTGAACCTTATGCAGCAAAAGGACTTACGCAGGTGTGATTAAGGACCTTGTCCTGGATCATCCAGGTGGGTCCAAGGGTCTTCACAGAAAGGAGGCAAGAGGGTCAGAGAAAGAGAGACTTCTTCCTGGAGAAAGAGGCCATGAGCCAAGGAATGCAGGTGGACTTCAGTAGCTAGAAGAGGCAAGAAAATGAACTCTCCCCCATAGCCTCCGGAAAAAAATGCAGGCCTGCTGACCCATGTCGAATGTTTGACCTCTAGAACTATCATGGACTATATCATGATATTTTAAGCCACTAGATTTATCATAATTAATTACAGCAACAGTGAAAATCTCATACACCTACCTAATCTAAAATCATGTTCTCCACCAGATGTGCCCATATGCAGGAATCTGCGCAAAACACACATAAACACGCACACATATAGTGTGAGCATACAGCACACACACACACACACACACACACACACACACTCCTTACCCCTTTTTCTTGCATTAAAGGTTTTTTCTACACCATTCACCATCTGACAAACAAAATAAATCAGAAAAATATGGCACGTATCTCCCACATATATACATGCAGAAATAAATGTTCTATGAAAACAGTGATTTTTGTCTGTTTTGGTCTCTACTATGTTCCTTGCATCTCGAAACAGGCCTGGACTAAATTTGTTGACCGCATGCCTTCTTCCTCTTTAGCACTTATATATCCTGTTCTGATTAGTTATCTAAAACCTCTCACCCCTCAACCCTCAGCCCTTGAGAGCAGGGACCCGTCTCCCTTGCTTGCTGCTACATCATTCCATCACTAGCACAGAACCTCGCCCCGACCCCTAGACGATCCCCACCATCAGGCAAGGCATGAACACAATACCACATTCTATACATCTGAGCCCCAGAGTTGTCAGAATTCCAACCTGTCAAGAGCCCTCACACTTTATTTGATTGCAAATATGTCTAATTCCCAGTTCACTGAAGCAAGAAAAAAAGGAAGCCACTCAAGTCTGAAATTTACAAAGCAAATCTGCCCAGCAGAAATACTCATCTTCAGAAGACAGTGAGATTCAATCATTTTTTAAAAGAGAGAAGCAGGAACCCCGCCCCGTTCCTCAGACTTTCCCCTTGTATTGTTTGCAAACCTGAAAGCAGTTTGAGGCCAAGGCTAATCATTTTGCCTCAAGGGGCTCATTTCCTGTGACTGGTGATACTTCTGTCACTGAGGAAGGAACGCAGCAGGCAGGAAAACTGAGATTATGGCCCAAGTCCTTCGGGAGAAAAGGATGTATGAAAATACAGTCGACTGCACTTGGCTTTCTAATTAGAATCCCAGGAATACAGGGTGGTGCGCATCCCTTTGAAATCCTTGGAGACAATTAGATGAACAATTAGACTAGCCCTAAGAGGGAATGTATAAGGACATATTTAAATTACATTATTTTCACTTTAAATAACCACGTAGGAAGAATTAGAGACCAGAAGTCAAATGAGGCAGGTGGGGGAGGGGGGCAATCAGTATGTAATAGTTGCCTTTGCTTTTTTATTTCCTTGTCAGATTGAGCTCATCATGGCACGTTGTGAAGGATGTTTCTATGCCTGTTCCCAGACATGTGTGTGGGCTCCTAAAGGGCAGGGACCATGTGTCGCTTCTCAATGCATCTCCTGGCAGCCACAATAGTGGCTGACGCACGCTAGACACCGCGCTCGCTGGTTACACAGACAAGCAGACGAGCGGATGAGTGGATGCGTGAACAGATGCCTAAGCCAGGAATGAGTATGCTGGGTTTCCCCTCGCCAGATAACCACCATCCTGGGCACGTATGCAATCCACAGCACCTGGGACCCCTGCCCTAGAGGCTCTGATTCAGTCTATCTGGAATAGAAGCTGGGAGTATGCTCGTGAACTTTTACCCCAGCAGCTCTGTACCCCAGGAAAGCCTGGGAACCCCAGACTGCATCCATATGTTTCATGCATCCTCACCTAAGTGAGGTTTCTCATATTCAAAAGGGGAAGCAAGCCCTTTCCACTTCAAGCCACTCCGTACTCCCTACGGGCCATCATTCAACTGCTCCAACCGCAGGCTGGTATTTCCATTCTGGCTCTCTTCAGCAGAGCATTCGAAGGTTTCCAACCTAAGACGGAGAGAGCAGAGCCCACAGGGATCTGTATTTGTCCTGATATCTACGCAGTGGCCACACCTGATTCCCTGGAAGACAGTCGCATTCAAAAGCAGGGCCTCCTGGCTCAGGTTCCCTTGCACACGGTGTCCTTCCTGCCAGTTCAGCAGATGTACCAACTTGAGAAACGGGGGTGATCTGCATGTGTGTTTTCTTTAAGTCCCTCCTTTGAGGAACAAGGCCTGCAGAGTGACTGTCAACCTGTGCTCTGAGGAACCTTCAGGGGCCCACTAGGCTCTATTCTCCTCTCTCAAGGCACTATGACAACCAAAGGGAATTGGTCTTTGAGGACCTTGAGAGCCAGACCTTAGGGTGATAATTCCCATTTATGCCAGGGTAACAGATCAAACTGGACATTAACTGTCATCAATTCTTGGGAGTAGGAGGAACCTCAGAGGAAATTAACACTTCCTATAGTCATGGTCCACTACTGCAACACAAACTGCCCCAGACCTTAGTGTAGAAAAATACTATTGACCATCTCAGTTTCTGTGGGCAGGAACCCAAGCACAGCTTAACCTGGGTTCTTTACTTCAGTCTCCAACAAAGCTGGAGTCATCCTGGGCTGACTGAGCTGGGGAAGGCTCCACTTTCCAGATCACTCACACGGTTGTGAGCAAGATTCAGTTCCTCAGAGGTACCTTACTGAGGGCCTCGGCCCCTCTCTCGCTGTTGGGCAGAGCTGTTGCCATGTGGGCTCTCTACTAGACAATCCACTACATGGCAGCTGGCTTCGGAGTTGAGCAAGGAGAGGGGCGCCTCAGTGGCTCAGTCATTAAGTGTCTGCCTTCGGCTCAGGTCATGATCCCGGAGTCCCAGGATCCAGCCCCACATCGGGTTCCCTGCCTGGCAGGAAGACTGCTTCTCCCTCTCTCACTCCATCTGCTTGTATTCCCTCTCTAACCGTGTTTCACTCTGTGAAATAAATGAATAAAATCTTAAAAAAAAAAAAAAAAAAAAAGAGTTGAGCAAGGGAGAAAGATTGTACAATCCAGATGGAAGGAACCTAACCTCTCTGTAATGGGATCTTGGAAGCGCCATCCCATCCCTTTCCTGTGATCTGTTTATCAGAAGCCAGCTCACACTCAGCAGGAGGGTGTTACTCAAGGACATGAATATGAGGAGGTGGGGACCCCTGGGAACCATTTTAGAGGCTGCTCCCCACACCTTCCAAAGCACCCCCATCAGATAACCTAGTCAGAAGAAATGTGTGTGATGTGGTCAGAAAGACCTAGGTTCAGATCTTGGGTCTGCCACTTACTATTATACCACTACTGAAAGGAACCATGAAAATGTAATGACTGCACCCCCTACTTACTTATTAGGCACTCTGCAGATCATCACAAGCGTCAGTTATTTTACCCTCACAACATGCCTTTGAGAAAGGGCTTTTATGACACCTATGGCACAGATGAGAAACTGAGGCTGAGAAGGGCCCAGCATCCTGCCCGAGGACTCCCAGTGAGTAAGAGAAGCAGCCAGACTCCAGCCTCTGCGCTGCAGTGCCATGAAAATCCCTCCTGACCTCTCCCATGGCAGACTCAGACTAACACTGACCAGCAAGGGCTAGCAGAGAGGAACAACTAAACTAAGAACAACCCGTGGGCAGAGAGGTATAAAGGAGACAAACACCCGCCCCACGCTCCACCTGGGTGAGGCACGTGCTGATTCAGGGTTCACTTATGCAGTTTGCTCAGTGCTCGCGCCAACCCCGGGAGGCGGGCGGTGGAAAACGCCCCCACTAGTGGATTAAAGCTAGACTTCTCCGAGAGCTTTATAAAGCTGGAGGACTTGCTGAGCCCTCGGAATGGCTCTCGGTGGATGGTACTTGGAGCACACGCCCGGGGCCCCTCACTTGGATCAGTGGAGGACACACAGGCCGATTCCCAGGCTCTAGCACCTGCTTCTCAGCCAGGGTTTTCTGGGGCTGCCCAAGTTTGCTTCACTCTCTCGCGTGGCACACACTGCTACTCTTCCCCTGGAAACATCCTTCAACAATGACTAATACCCCAGCTCACTCATCCTTCCAGAGGGGTAACTCTGAACCATGTGACGTGTGATGTCGACCAGAGTCACCAAGAGTGATTTCTGAACAGCCTCAGTGGAAGTGGTAGAATAACACACCCTTTCAGGCTGCCTTCCCTTCCCTGGCTCTCATCCCCACTCCCCTACCTAGATTCGCTGAGCCTTTGAGATAAATTACTTGTATTCAAATCTTTGTCTCGATGTCTGCTTCTGAGGAACTCAAAGTAACACAATGCTATTATTAACCGCATGTGCAGAAGAGAAAACTGAGGCACAGAGAGTTTAAGTTGCTTGCCCAAGGCCACACGGGTCACATAGCTGAGAAGTGGTGGAGTCAGGATTCAAACCCAGGCCATCTAACTCTTAACATTAAGCATCCTGATGTTTTTCCTTCTGACTAAGGCCAGGTAAACAGAGTAAGAATAGTTGCCTTCTGGTGCCAAGGAGAACTGTACCCCAAAACACTGTGTAACCAGAGGCCAAGTGGACACATGCTTTCCTGTATGACTGCAAAGACCAGCTCCATTCTTCAATGAACATGTCAGCTCCCCAACACAGCCGGCTGTGATCCCACTGAAAGATGTGATTACGGAAGCCATGTTAATGGTGTTATCACGTAGCAAGGATTTCTGGTGTGCTTGTAAACCTGAAACCGTAATTGCCAAAGAAAACTCATCCCCCACAAATCAAGCCTCTGTATTGACAATTACATCCCGTGTTGCGTGGAATTTAATGCCTAAATAATGAAGTCAAAGAACAATGCTGGAGACTGAGTATTTGAATATACTTGATTGATTCATTTCTCGCTCCCATTTAATAACCCACTTAGTCGGTGATGGTTAAGTGCAGCAGACTTAGAAAGAACATAACACACCAGAGAGAAAACATTTCACAGATTAATAACTGGATGTGGGTACAAGCTCGCGCTCCCCTAACAGCAGCACAAAAATAGGTTATCGTCAAAAATCTGGATTTAATGTTCCAAAATGGGGATTCGTGCTTTTCTTTTATACGGCTCCATACTTATCACCACAGGCTAATGAAACATAAATCAGAAATCAGGAGCTAATAAATGCAATTCTGGGGGAGTATTTTTTTTAATTTAATACCTTCCAAGATCGTGATCTTTGTCCAAGATCTTTAATGTTCAAATTACAATGTGTGAATATTAAGTATATTCGATTATGATTGAACTCTCCAAAAGGCTAATTTATGAACCTTACAGCCTGACACGCATGCACTATTTAAAGGAGGATGTGGCCACAGTTCATTTATACCAATTTCTTCAGTAGAGAGACAAACACTCTTAAACTGTCTGTGCTAATAACGTCATGCGCATATGTATCTGGCTGGTTTGCCTGATTTGTGCAGAGGGATACACAATTAAATGATATTGACTCAGTGTTTAAAGCAATTTTGGCAGGAATTTTGCTTTGGGGAATGTTCTCTTAAGTTTCTTACTTGCTGTTTGGGTGAAGGAAAGAGGCAGTTTGCTCAAGGAAAGGTACTTTCTCAGGTCAGACAGTGACAAAATTCCTCTCCAGCCATAATACTCTCCAGCCATAATTCTCTTCCTAAAATAATTTTATATGATGTCTGTGGAAAAATACTTTCCCCAGTGAACCGTTTTAATGTCATCTGAACAACCTTCCCATCCTTTTAACTTGTTATGAGATTTACTCTTGCTTGCCCTGTTTATCAAGGGATGGGCAAGCCGCTGGGCGTGATGAAAATGGCCTCTTGTCATTCCTGGTGTCCAGCCAGCCCAGAAGGACATATTACTAAAGCAGCAGGAACTGGAGGAAGGAGAGTGACAGTGTTTTCTGTGTGCTAGGAAACACTCGGTCCCAAGACAACAGGGTCCATTCATTCTCCAGGTTACTGCCTTTTGACACAGCATAATTTTTTTTAATTTATTGCCAAAGACTACATAGGATACCAATTTGGTAAAATTGAAACATGAAGTTAGAACTCAGAGGTTAGGGCAAGACTGGGTAAAATATAATGCAGAGACTTTTACCTCAAGATCCTACACATTTATTCCAATGAAACCACTTGATTCTGAGCCCCCTGGCAGTCAAGGTATAAAAGGAAACTCATCTCTTAAATGTGCCCCAGGGAAGGCAGACATTTTCCTGGCCCTTGAACAAATACTGCCGATGACCTAAAGTGTCTCTGGAAGAACTCATAACCCCTCTCCCATGCCCTGCCCTCCATATGCACACTCTCCTCCCAAGAGTAGGCTCTACTTACTGAGCACGCAGTGTCTTTATGCAATGTAGCAATAGCCTTACGCCTTCTGGGTTAGAGCGAGTGCAGGCAAGCCAACTGGGCCTAATGCAAGAGAGAAGGCATCCATCCCTCCAAGAAAGAGACAAACAAAGGAAAACAGCTTAGCAAGCATATGCTGGCTTGATAATCAGCTTCCTCGCACTCCTTTGGCTGGTCAGTGCACAAGGATCTGGACTTAATTCTGAAACTTTTTCATGCAGGGCTTCCAACAGGACCACAGAGAGATAGGATGGACAAAAATCTCGAATAATGGGCCTAATCTTGGGTTCCCTGAAACAGTATCTCAGCCTTTGGTGAACAGTGTCCGTGGGAAATTTAAGGAGAAACAGTTCTACTGGGGCCAAGATAATGTGGTCCTAAAATCCCCAGTGGTCTTTTTCAAAACTATCCTGGAGGGTTTCACACTGACTGCATCTTCCAAAGTACTACTTCTCTCAGTATGTTCAGAATAGATCAGAGAAATTAATAAACCATTCTGCTAAATCATGATGCTAGAGGAGGGCCATGATGAGAATAATACCCAGCCCACGAGTAGACCTTCTTGGATGGGTGAGAGACTCTTCTCCCAGGCAAAAAGGGCAGAATGGAGAAAAGACCGAGATACCGAAATAATTACCAACTTCTCTCTTTTATTTCAATAAACCGTTTTTCCTTCCTTAATTTCATTTGTCTTGGGGGGTTTAATGAGCCAACCAGGTGGGTTTAAGAGCACAGAAACAGGCTGTAAATTAGGAAGGCAGCCCAGAAATCACTCAGTTGTAAGGAGTGACGGATAACATGAGTGGTAGTAGATTAAAGAGGAGTGCCAGAGTTAAGTCCCTTTAGCACGGGAGAAGAAGAAGGGAGCAAGGGAGCAGAGGGAATGAACCAAAGCTCGAAGACTTGTCACTTTGAAACAATCCCCTGTAACCCTCTGACAGTGAAAGGCCAACCAAAGACATCAAGTTGGTCCATGAGGCTCTTATATTTTCCACAAACACGGTGCCACCCGGTAAAAAGGTTCCTTGCTGTTGCAAGTATTCCTTAAAAGAGTCTCTCTCTGGAAAAAATCATTAAGAGCACTCTAATCAGGAGGGGAGGCATCTACTGTTGGAAATAATTTATACTAGCCATCCAGGAAGCAGTATGCAAATTTTCAGTGCTCTGACTGGACAGATCCTGGCAGGATGCCACCCAAAGCCCACACGATGGAGTTTAACCCTTCCATCCATGTTTTCGGGGTCAGTCTGGGACTAAGACTCGCTCCACCTTCAGACTCAACTCACTAAGCTTAGAGGAAAGGTTTCACCATTGACTAGCTGGTGTTTGAGCTACAGAAATCCTCCCCCTGTTTCCAGTTTTGTTCATGACCTCTCATATTATGTCAACATCTGGAATGAACAACTAATAATGGCAGCAATGCCTTGAGGGGTTTTCGCCTATTTACATATAAATAGTTCTGACCAGAGCTGGCCACCAGCAACGGTTAATTTAATTTACTATCCCTTGGCAAAAGAATAGTCATTGGTTTTCCAGCACTTTTAACCTTGGTAGACCCTTGGGAAATAAAAATTAGATTGAGAGAAAATTACCAGTGGTGGAGAACAGTATAAAAGTGACAGTAACATATATAAACCTCCGGCAGGAGTGGAATAAAGTGGCGTATTATTGTTCGCTGGCTTCCAAAGTTCAATATTTCTTGTGTGATTTACACTTCCGCCATTGTCTCACCCCCTAGAGTAATTCTGGCCACTCCGGGCAGCCTCTCCCAATATGCACATCCTTGTTACTGTCAGGGAAGGGACAGATTACCTGGCTAAGTAGGGAGAGATGTTTGGACAAACAGCCATGAGAAAACAGGGTTCAACAAATAAGACTCCAAAGAGATGCCTGGAATGAAGCAGGTGAGTGGGATGGCAAGGGCTAACATTCCAGCTTTCTCGACAGAATTCTGTGATCATGCTCCATGTGGGAGTTCAGCTCTGACTGGAGGTTCTCAGTGGCCAGTGCTGCCCCCTCAGCCTCACTGCTCACCACAGTATGCTCCCTACTCCATGAAACCCCTGTATTCACACACACACAAACACACACATGCACACACCCATCCCTATACCACAGTTGTTTCTCTTCCCTGAAACTTTGCTCATATGGTATCCTCTGCTGAACCATCCTTCTTCCCCTTCTCTATTTTGTCTGTCTAGCTCCTAGTTGCCTTTCAAAACTCAGCCCACACATCACCTCCTCTAGGAAGCTTTCCCTGATTACCTTCAGGTCAGGTGATAGTCCTTTCTCAAGATTAGCCTTTTGACCTTGTCACTTATATTTTACTTGCATTCATCTCTTTATGTCCTTCTGTCTCACCTCCAGAACACATAATGAGACCACTGTGACCTCCAAAAGAACTGAAAATTTAAGTCCAGAGACAGAGGTCAGGATTCAAAACAAGAGACAGAAGCAGAGGTTAGAAAACTTCTGAAATCTCTAATTGGACAGATTTCCTGGTATAGGCTTTTCCTTCATTGCACATACCACCATTTTGTCCTTATTTTATCTGGTTGATTAAAACACACACGCACACGCACACGCACACACATATACATAAGGCTATAAAGGTAGGGATCGTGTCCACCTTTCTTTCCCACATTTTCAGTATCTATCACAGTGCCTAGCACATAGATGGTGCCTTATAAACATGTGTACAATTACTTAATTGGCTAATTAATTAATGAGCAGACATGAAACAGATTGGGGAGAGAAAAAGCAGAAATAAGGTCATAAATGGGCCTGAATTCCAAGGTTTATGTGCACATGTCCACGTGGCACAAGAACAAACAAGAAAAGAGATGTATGGAGATGGATGGAGATGATGGACAGAGATGTATAGAGATGACGGACATTAGCTCCAATTCCAATGAAACGGCATCCAAGCCAGGGAGGCTCTGATTCTGAGACTTATGTCTAAACAAATATGGGAACCACCATGGATTTTCTTTTTCCCAAGAGGACACAAAGCCCATAATGTATTGAGTATACACAGACTTAAATGATGAAGCTGCCTGAAATCCACGAACACCCTCATTTTACATGTAATGAGGTGGAGCAGGATTTGATTTACTTACCCAGTGGCATGATGACTTCTCATGAAGAGAGCCCTGTATTTGTTTAGGAGACACTCTGATTAACAGTTTGGAGGCTCCAAAAGTCACGTACAAGTCACAACAGAGGAACACCAAAGTGCCTTGGATGAATGGTGATCACAGTGATTCTGGGGTTCTATTTTTCCCAAGCATTCCTGTGAGTTGAATTTGCAAGTCTGGGGCAGAGAAGAATTGCTCTGAACATAGCAAAGAAGGGATCCAGGGCACTGAGGAGGGCATCAGGAAAGAAAGACACATGAGTGATGAAACTCTAAGAGACTGGGGGATTTCTCACTCTGCTTGCTCTGGGCGACAAGATATATACACTTACTCCCTCTCTCCCTATAACATCTTCAGTAAATTCTGCTTGGTCTCTTAATGCTCTCACATGAGTAGATTTTTATTTGGGAGATGAGAAGTAGGACCAAAAGAGTAGTATAAGTTAGTAGCTTACATATGGATGTTTTAACATCCAGGATGTTAAAATGATGGGGAAAATGATTCTTAGCCAAGCTAGTGGACTGGCCAAAGAACCCTCTGCTAGCCACGGACTGCACCATTCAGATCCATCAGCTTCATCTCTCCCTGTCCTGTACATTACAGATTTCAGCTTGCCTTTCAGCGGGGTATTGCAGGCAAAAGAGAAGGAAGGGTGAGTTCACTCTGGAGAGTTAACATCGACATTTATTGATACCTAATACATATCAGATGGTCTACGTGGATTCTCACTTAAGCTTCACAACATCTCTATGGATTAGTCGCTGTTATTTCTATTTTACAGAGGAAGGATGAAGAAATTCGGAACTATGGAGGTAAATCGTTACAAGTCAGGCAGCCAGTAAGTATTACAGCCAGTATCTGAATTTCCACTATGTTACAACATCTCCTTATAAAAGCTGGATGATGACTAAGGAAGGAGAAGGGACAGAGCTGGGAGATGAGGCCACCAATTCAGGTTGAACTTTCTGGAAGAAACTGTTGTCACAGAGTACTTAATACTACAGGGAGACAAATGAGGTGTGCTGATAAGGTTGGTAATCATAAGCCTGGGAACAGCTTACATTTGCCAGAATCACCATGGGGAGTCGGATAGCGTGGTGCTGGAAATGCAGGCATTGGAATCAGGCAAATCCTCATTTGAATCATGACTCTGATTTATTATCTAAAATGGTTCAACTTTAAATTTCCCTTTAGAAATAATAATCATAAACATAAATTTAACAATTAGTCAAAAGAAGAACAGCCCTTCTGAATTAGGGAACAACTGTCGCCAGAGAATAATAACCCTAAATCTCCTTTGGTGGATTCATGGCAGCCTCCAGTTCACAGAGCATGAGAGCACAACCTTGTAATTTCTTTAATTCCTAAAAATAAACTAAAATTTCTGCTGTCATTGGGATGAATCTTAATTCTACAGAACAGACAATCCAAGAGTGGTGATTATTTTGTAACCTTGGGCAAATTATTTCACCTCTTTGAGACATGGGTCTGTCATCTGTAAAAGGGGGAGAACCATGCACAAAAGTTTGTTTTGAAGATGCTGTGAGAGAACGCATGGGAAGTGCTCAGCACAGTGCCTGGCACAAAGCAAGCACTCACTGAAAGGGATTGAGGGCAGTGCCACTGACCATGATGACAACAGTGACCGAAACAGTGATGCAAAGATGAGACCCTGATGAGACAATGATGTGTTGCTGTTGATGTAGTTGTGAATGATGATGATGACGATGATTTGGTGATCGTCATGACAGTGGTCATGGTGACAAAGACAAGAGTGCCATGATAAGACCCCGATAAGCAGAGATCATGATGTGAATGTATTTGTTGTAGGTGAAGATACTGGTGAGGGTGAACATGATGAAGAAAAAAGAAATAAAAGAAAGAAAAGAAGCAAACTAGAAGAGAGAAGGAATTAAAAGAAGAAAGCCTAGGATCTCTGTGATGAAGCAACTATAACTCATTTGTGACTGGGTCTCACATACCCAAATCTAAGGTGCTCTGTTCCTTCAACCAGAATAGATGGGCTCTTCCTGATCAGCACACCAATGGCCATTGCCTCTGGGATCCTTCTAACCCCAGAGGTCACCCAGTCCACTCCTCTCCTAAGCGGAGGATTTTTTTTATTACTTTGATTTATTATTATTTTGATTCTCTGAAGAGAATAATGCAGCTGCATGCTTTCTGTGAGGTGAAGCCCAAGCCATGAAGGCTAACAATATACAGGAGCAATCCTCAAGAGTCTGGTTTCCAGGTGGACCAAGGCCATGCCTGGTAGGACCTGGTCAAATCACTTTCCTGGTGCCATCATTCATGGAAAGGAATCGAAGCCTTTACAAGTGTTCTAAGAATATCAAGTAGAGGGCATTTACCCCAACGATACGGATGTAGTGAAAAGAAGGGCCATATGCACCCCAATGTTCATCGCAGCAATGGCCACAATCGCCAAACTGTGGAAAGAGCCAAGGTGCCCATCAACAGATGAATGGATAAAGAAGATGTAGTACATATAA
>PITA01000629.1:198799-253882 GCA_004023965.1 Spilogale gracilis
TGGAAGAGATTATGCTGAGTGAAATAAGCCAAGAAGAGAAAGTCAAGTATCGCATGGTTTCACTTACTTGCGGTGCATGAGGGGCAAACTGGAGGACAGTGGCAGAAGGAAAGCAAATGGGAACTAGGGTAATCTAGGGAGGGAAACGAAACAACAGAGACTTTGAACACAGAAACAAACTGAGGGACTTGGAGGGAGGTGGGTGGAGGGATGGGAGAGCCTGGTGGTGGGTACTGGGGACACCTAAAGCATGGAGCACTGGGTGTGGGGAATGGGGAATGAATCTTGAAACACTGGAAAAAAATTTTTAGTAACAATAAAAAAAAAAAAAAGAATATCAAGTAGATGAACGGGGTCATATAAGCAAATGTGCTCCATGTTCTCCCAAGAAGCAACTATGAATATCTCAATTTTTAGACAATTATGAAGTGCAAAATTATTCTAATGGTTGAAAGCATGACTTTTAACAACTTAATTAATCTCTCTGAATCTCTATATGATGAAATAATAAGCTCATACAGCAGTACCTATCTGCTAAGACAGTAACAAGCCTTAAGGGAGATGATATATATAGAGTTCAACGTTGTGTCTTTCTTGCGGTAGCCTCCAGGAACATTAGCTGATATTATCACTAGTGTGGGAACAATAATAAAACAAATATACCCAAAATACACATGTGATGATGTGGCTCTCCAGCTTAAAACTTTTAATGGTTTCCCCAAAGTTCTAAGGACAGAGTACTAATGCTTAATATTGGCTGGCAAACCCCTTCATGACCTGAAGGCCTGCCTAACTTCCTTCACAACTAACCCTTCCCAAACTGCTTATATGCCTCGCAGGCTTCAAACTCTTTGTGTGCTTACACACTTCCATCATGCTGCTGGCCCTCCTAGAATACTCAACCCCCAGGCTCAGGGAGGCTGCCTCCCTCCATGGCCCACAGCCCTCTGACTCTCCCACGTTGCAGTATGGTTGGGTAGTTTCCTGGTGATTTATCTGTTTTCACAACTACTTGGGATTAAGATGGTATACTGATTGTTAATCTTCGCCATCTATCATAGCATCCAGCATAGAGCAGAGCCCAGTAAATGCTTGCTGAATGAAGGAATGAGTACCCTGATTGATGTTTGCATGGGGCACAGAGGAGGAGCATGGAAGGGGTCAGAGGAAGCCAGATGGAGGATGATACCTAAGCAGGATCTTGATGGACAGGCAAGATTTATCCAGGCAGATAAAAAGAGTAAGAACATTCCAAAAATAGAAGAGAGCATGGCAAAGCATAGAAGCATAACACAGCAAGATGTATAGGGGAAACTTCCTATACTTACATAGCACTTAAATACAAGATTCCAAAGTACGATGGTGTAAGATGATGCTGGGAGGGTGAATGCAATAAAAAAATTTGGCCTTTATGCAGTAAACATGGGAAGCCATTGAAGAATCAAACAGATTTAATCACATTGTGGCATGGGATTGGTGCCTGGGACCTAATATCATTATTTCCCATTTTTCCCACCCTCCTATGTGGTTCTCCTCTCCCATGTTTTCTTGAATATATTCTTTCCTTTCCTATAGTTTCCATTTGCACTTTTGTTTGACCCAAGATGTCAGAAGAGTTCAACATTGTGTTGAACATCGTGATCAGCTAATAATTGATCGAGCAGGGAGACATTTTTGAGAATGAGCCTTAATACCCTTCTTCAAGAGCAGGTGTCAGCAAAAATTTTCTGTGTAGGGCCACAGAGAAAATATTAACTGCTTCTCAGGCTACCTACAGTCTCTTTCACAGATACTCAGTTGTGTGGCTCAAGAGTAAAAGCATCCATAGGCCATGCATGTATGAATAATGGGTAATATAAATGCATGTATGGCTATGTTCCAATAAAATCCTGTTTAGAAAAATAGGCAGCAAGTAAAATGTGGCCCTTGTACTAGGGTCTTTAAGAGCATGTTTGGTGACAGACTATAAAAGGACAATCTTCTGAGAACTGAGCCAAAGTAATGAGATGCAGAATGGAGATACTGGAGAGCAAGATCAAGGTTGCAGCATTATTAAAAATCCTAGATCCAGCTACACGTGAAACTAAATACTCCTGATATCTTCATTTATAGGTTCACCCTCCTTATCCTTGGCTTCACTTTCCATATCCAGTTACCCATGGTCAACCACGGACCAAGAGCAGATGATCTTCCTTCTGATGTGTCATCAGAAGGTCAATAATAGCCTAAACACTATATCAAAAGACCCTGACCTCACTTGATCTCATCATGTAGGCATTTTAACATATCACATCATGACAACAATAAAACTTCTATTAGAATATATTGTTATAATTATTCTATTAGGAGTAATTATTGTAGTAATCTCTTACTATGTCTAATTTTATAAAATAAACTTGATCACAGGTGTGTAAACATAGGAAAAATCATAGTATGTGAGGGCCTGGTACTATCTGTAGTTTCAGGCTTCTGCTGAGGATCTTAGAACATACCCCCTGAAGATCAGGAAGAGTGCAATATATGAAATAAAAAATTATCTTTTTATTTATGCAATATAAGTTAGGTTTCAGGTCATTGTTGCTATCCAGAAAAGTCCTGATCGGTACACAGAAGGTCAGGAAAAAAAAAAATGCAGGTCTCATCCTAAATCTGCTGACTCCCATTCCAGTGCTCCTTCTTTTCAGGTAGAAACAAATGCCCTAGTTGAGATATCTTTTGTTCCCCCAAAGGCCAATGTTGCCTACGTGGGCTGGATTTTACTCCGAGAAACCCCTATTTCCTGGAGTATCATTAAAGGAAAGTATGTGCCTAAGAAACGCTGCCCATGGATGTGGAAAGTTGACAGAACAGCCCCGGAGGGCCAGATGGATTCCAGACAGCTGTGACTTGATGGAGGCCCTCCATTTGGCAGGGCCAGGGAGAGCCCAGCATGAGCAGCATCAATTAGCAACCTCTTTTGAGAGAGGATGATTATAGCACATCACTGCAATCAAGCTTCAGGCAGCCACTACAAATAATGGTTATAAAGTCTCCATAGCCACATGCAGACATGTTTGATATGAGTTTAAAAGAGAAGAGCAGAATACACCAAAATTCTCATTCATTGCTGAAGAAATTATGAAGGGTACAAACGCTCCAGAAAGCAATTTTGCCACATGTATCAAAAACCTTAAAAACAAAAACAAACAAACAAACAAAAAACATGACTTTTGATTCAGAAGTCATCCTCCTCTCCTCGAAGAATCTACCCCAAGAAAACAGTCGGGAGTGCAAGCATGGATTTCTGTGTAAGGATGTTCATCACAGCATTATTTATACTGGGAATAAAAGAAAAATAGTGCCCAAAGGCCAAAGGTAGGAAATTGATGAGAGACAGGACATGTGGCACCATAGGGGGAAATGTGATCAACATTACAATTAAGAGCAATCTCTAAGGCCCTGGGAAAATATTTACACTAACACGATAACATTACATGGTACAAGTTTTCATTTTTACTTACCCAGATATGGGTCTTTGAGTTGGTGGACTCAGGACTCCTCTTATGGGTTTATTTGCACGGGGATGCTTTTCTGGGGCTAAGGATTAAGAAGGAGGATTCCTAAAGAGAGAAGAAACCAAGTGTGATTAAAAAGATGTAACAAGGCGCGCCTGGGTGGCTCATGGTTAAGTATCTGCCTTCGGCTCAGGTCCGATCTCAGGGCCCTGGGATCGAGCCCAGCTTCAGGCTCCCTGCTCAGTGGGGAGCCTGCTTCTCCTTCTGCCCCTCTCCCACTCTGTGCTTGCTCGCTCTCTCTCTCCCTCTCTCCCTCTCATAAATAAATAGATAAATAAATAATTTACTTAAAAAAGGATATAACAATGAAACTGAATCTGGACCTCACAGTGATATTTTTGAGGCCTCCACTAAGGAGAAGTTCTAGGCAGAATTGAAGGATCATAAATGCTGCTTTGGGGGGGGGAAGCCTTCTTCCTCCCCCAGATGATATACCATGCCTCTCTGATAGCTGTTCTCAAAGTATGTTTCTCCTTTATGTTTCTCCTTCAAAGCGCATCACATATGCTGTGGGCATCTATTTAGATGTACCGTCCTCGCTCACCAGCCCCGTCTGGTTGAACACGGTAGCCACGGTAAAGAGCATGTGGCTATTTAAAGTTAAGTGTAAATTAATTCAAATAAAACAAAACAAACATCAATTTCACGGTCACACCAGCCCTGTTTTAAGTGGATGACACAGACAGGAAACACTTCCATCAGCACAACCTTACTAGACGGTGCTGGTCTAGCCACGATCCCAGGTCTTGCTCACAGGCT
The DNA here is from genome assembly GCA_004023965.1 of Spilogale gracilis. NCBI lineage: Eukaryota > Metazoa > Chordata > Mammalia > Carnivora > Mephitidae > Spilogale > Spilogale gracilis. Next base: position 203,113 of record PITA01000629.1, read on the forward strand.
ATCCCTAGTTCCTAGAGTCGGCCACATTATAGGCATTCTGTAAGCATCTCTTGAGTGAATACAGTGAGGATATGTCTTCATTAAAAGTAGGTCCTTGGAGCCCCTGGGTGGCTCAATCTGTTGCGTGTCTGACTTTTAATTCAACTCAGGTCATGATGTCAGGGTCGTGGGATCTAGCCCCTTGTCACGCTCCATGCTCAAAATAAAGTCAGCTTGAGATTCTCTTCTTCTACTTGTGTGTGCACACTCACTCTCTCTCTCTCAAATAAATGAATAAAATTTTTATTTAAAAAAGTAGGACCTAATATAGCAAGAGAAATAAATTATGCCTCCCCCCTAGACTTATGCCATTTTCCTTTTATCTTTTTCTGTTGTTTTTTTTTTTTAAGAGTTCATTTATTTATTTGACACAGAGAAACACAGCAAGAGAGGGAAAACAAGCAGGGATAGTGAGAGAGGGAGAAGCAGGCTTCCCGCCAAGCAGGACCTCGGGACTCCGGGATCATGACCTGAGCCAAAGGCAGACACTTAACAACTGAGCCACCCAGGTGCCCTAACTTGTGCCATTTTCTAACAAAAACGAGTTATGAATACATTTCTTTGGTAAGCAACAAACAGAAAAAACAATGATAAAAGAGCTCCAAACTCAAACTCAGTGTCCAGATACATGGCATTAGCCCTGGCAGCAACGGATGACGCAAATCATGCCCAACTACTCAGGACTAAATCTGAACTGGAAGCTGGATATCCCCGTCAATGGGGCCAGGGTGAGGGGATGACAGAGCCAAGGCCTTGACCATAGCTGATCTATGCTTTCTTCATCACTGATAGGTTTTTTTCTGACAGCTAAACGGGGAAAAAATTAAAATCTCAATCATATACAGGGACCTGTGGGGGTGAGCTCCAGAGCTCTAGAAGACCCAGGATAGTTAAAACTGTAGGCTCCTTGCTGCCACAAAAAGAAAAGAAGAGAAAAGAAAAAAAAAGAAAAGAAGAAAAGAAAGAAAGAAAAGCGAACATTTTAAAACCTCAATGTGGAGAGGCAAGAAATTGAACTCTCATACAGTTCCTTCCCTACAGGAGGTGCGTAGATAAATGCTGAATTAACAGCTAACTCTCAGTCTTGGAGGGCTGGTACCTTGTAAATAGCATTCACGCATTCATTCAACAAATGTTTCCTGGGCATCTACTAAGTGACAGGCTATTTTTTGGCACCGGAGATGTACCAGTGAACAAAAGAGAAGCAAAAATGTCTGCCTAAGCTTATTACCTGCCAGGCAGGGATTCATATTAGAATCATCTCAGGAGTTTGGAGGACTCCCACCGCTTAGGATATGGACACACACACACACACACACACACACACACACACACACACACACTCTCTCACTGAAGTGGTCCAAGATAAGAACTCGGAACAGATAACTTCCCAAGTGGGTCCAGTGAGCAGTCACCTGGGGAAACTGAGAACCACTGGTTCTCAATCTGTGGTCCCAAGACCACCACCAGCAGCAGCATCTCCTGGGTGGTTGTTAGAATGCAGGTTCTCAGGCCTCTCCCCAGAGGTACACAGTCACACACTCTGGGAGGAGGGCCCAGCAAGCCGTGTTTTAACAATCTTTCCTGGTGACTCTGATGTCCGCAGAAGTCGGCAAGCCCGTTCCACGTAAAATTAACTGGGGAGCAGAAGATGTTTGCTCTCCATCTTTTCCTAATCACAGGACGGGAATCCCAAGAGTAGCCTCCTCAAGCCCGTAGGTGACTGCCCCACCACTGGATTTTTGGCACTCCCACCAGTGGCTCAAGGCCCTGCTCTGCTCACTGGGCCTCCTCGCCCCACCCAGTTCCCCAGTTCCCAACTTCTCCCCCGCTGCCTGGCATAGACACCCTCTGGCTGCGTCTTCGGGATAAACTACAGGTGCAATTACACGCCCCCCCCCAACACCTGATGTCTTTCTCTCCCACAGGGCTGCTCACACACAGAGGCTTGCCTCACTGTGCCACACACACACACAGAGCACCCCCTTTCTACATGACACACATATGCAACAAGCACAGAGTGTCAACCACACATTCACATCCTCTTTGGTTGTTCTGTGCGCGCTGAAATCATATTTCACCAGTGATTCTCCAATTTGTCTGCATAGTGGCCTCACCTGCTAACTTTAAAAATGCTGATGCCCAGGCCACCAGCCACACCAATTAAACCAGCATTTCTGGAGTTGGAACCCAGGTATCTATGTTTTTAAAGCTACCCAAGTGGTTCCAATATGCAGCCAAAGTTGAAAAGTCCTATTTCATGCCATGACTAATAGAAGTAAGAGGGTCTCAGGTTCTTTCAGAAAGGAGACAAGATCCATGCTGAAAACTGGAATTGACAGACTTCCAGAGGACTCATGGGAAGCCTATGAATCATGATTACCTACACCAGGCATCACGTGTTTCTTTCTCCATTTGTTGTATGCCTGTGAGTCGAAGACCCCCAGGAACACATTGCAACGAACAAGGTTGGCTTTACTGGGCCACTGCAATGAGAGGGATGGCCCACCGTGAAGGAGATGCCATGAGGCATCTCAGTAAGAGATTATTAGTATTAGCAGGAACTTGTTGCGGGGTATCAGACCGTGCTGTGTGGATTGAGAGAGAGAGCAAGGGAGCAAGGCTTCACTCTGGATTGGATGTGTCAGGAAGTGAAAATGATGATAACTCTATGATTGGGCTCCTAATGAATCTTATCTCGTGGTCAAAAGCAATGAAGTAGAGCTGAAATTATAACTGATAAGGAAGCAGACATCACTCCCTAAGCTGGGAAATAAGGATGCCTGGCTTTTTATAGCTTTGACAGTAGTCTTCCTTCATGCTACACATGATTACAGAATGGCCATGTGTTTGTCTTGCTCCATCACATCCATAGGGTTACCTGGTCTGATGCTGGTCATTTGTGCACCTGAGGATGTTCACCAGGAGCACCAAGGGCCAGCTATGAGTGTGAGGTTGGAGCCTGACTGTCCAAGGCTGCTCTTCTCGTTCTCATCTCTCCTGCATTCTCCTTGGTGACTCTATATTGTCTCTGTGCATTTTCCATGTGTCTGCTTGTTCCTCTAGAAAATAGCCCCACCTTCTCAGCATCCTCTGTAATACATAGCACATATAACTTACACACCACATATGAGACATACTGGATGTGTACACAAGGGAGCCTTCACATTCTGAAAAGTATCCTGGTTTAGAATTGGAACCAGATTATCCAACTTTCAATTCCCACTTTCTATTTGTGAAGTGTACAACCTTGCAACGGCTCAACTTCTCTGAGCTCTTCTCTGAGGGTGACAGTCCCCATCTGGCCCCACTGGGTTTCTGGTGGGAACAGATGCAGCAACTCTGAGAGGTCAAGGGGGTGGCAGAGCAGAAGATTCTCATGAAAAGCACACAGGGTAGGTAACTGGAGGGGAGAGAAGGTTGGTTTGACCAATACCTTGGTCAAGGGTAGCAAAAGACAATTGGTTTAAGGGTCCTCTGAGGACTTAAAAGTGGGTATGGGAAGCTGAATTACCAGGTGGAATGCCAGTCACCTAGGTGACCCTCCAGCTCTTAAAAACTGGTTTCAAAAGTAAGCAACTAGACATTGAACTTGCTTAGAAAGCCATGCCACAACATTTTCTGAGTGCTCAGCATGTGTTTGGCATTATGATGCAGAGTGGGGGAAAAAATACACTTTCCTCTCAAACATGCTCCTAGTCTGTTGGGAGAAAGAGGGACACAAATAAAACAACTGCAATTCAGCATAATAATGAGAAGCAGCAGCACTTAGAAGGTAGAGTATAGCACATAGTAGAGAGAAATTAATCCTATCAGGGGCTGGGGAGATTAGGGAAAACCCGCACAAAAAGGATAATGTATCACTTGGGTTTTTGCAGGATGAGTAGGAGCCTGCCAGGCAGAGAGAAGAGAAAGTAGCACGAAGAAGTGACCCATAGCAGAGGGTGCAGCGGGTGCAAAGACAGAAGAGTATAAAATACTCTGATGGGTTCCTGGATCTTGAAACACATTCATAAATAAGTCATCAAGGGCCTATAAGACGGCCATGTCAACAATCACATCCCCAGGCCATAACAAATTGTCTAGGGCATCGCATTTACTTACAAACGGAGGGAGCAATTAATGAGCACTACAGCTGTTCCTAACAGAGATTTCAGCCACTGTGACAGAATTCCAAGCATTTACAACTGTATATGCATGGTGTAGGCTTGCTTTACAGTTATATTATATTTTCACTCGTCCAACATTCCCATGTGTACAACTCTTTGGAATTACCTATACAGTTAACTGGTCTCAACGCTCAAAACCAGGTTTTTTGAACAAAGAATTGCACTAACACTGAGATTTCTTATTATTATTATTCAGTTCTTACTTAGCTGCTGTCTTAAGTCACTTACGCAGGAAGGGTCTGACCCAAGGGCACAAGATTCCCTCCCCAGGCTCTTCTGAAAGTGGCTTCCAGAGAGTCAAGTTTAGGCAGCAGCTCTTTCTGCCCACGGGTCCTGTCCCTGTGCTTTAACGAAATCATCTTTTTGCACCAAAAAGAAAAAAAAAAAAAAAACAAAGAAGTCAGGTTTAGTTAGCTATCTGTAAAATAGGCCACAAGAAAGCCCAGGGCTCGTCCCAAAGGCTTTGCTTTTACAGCAGAGACTCTGAAGCAAATTCTAGAAGTAGCTGCCAAGAGACCTCTGGGCTTCACAGACCACGTGAATGCAAGTCCCCTGGGTGATCAAAACCAAAAGTGATCTATGTGGTCAAATTTAGTGGGTGGAGAGGCCATTCTTTTAGGATATGCCCCGTACAGTTAGGAGGAGTGGGTACACTTCTACCGGGTCTGCAGACCTCTGTGCAGAATGTGCCATGCAGCCAACTGGCTAACGAACCAGCCCTGTCACCCCCACATGTCAGCTATGTCCAGGGCCGGCCAGCCTAGAGACAAATGGGTCCCTGCTGCGGCAGGCATAAAGGAGCGCTCACCGATAGAATGAATGCCTCTCCTGGGGGGATGACGCAGTGGTGGAGACCCAGATGGCCCAACACATACCGAGTCCGGATGAAATCATTTCAGAAAATGGGAGCATGAGAAAAAGAAGCTATGCTCTAAAATAGCCTGTTATTTTATTTTTTTAAAGATTTTACTGCTTTGAGAGAGAGAGCATGAGCTTCAGGGAGAGGGAGGAGGAGAGAGAATCTGAAGCTGACTCCACACTGAGCACAGAGCCTGACAAAGGGCTCGATCTCACGACCCCAATTTCATAACCTGAGCCAAAACCAAGAGTCGGCTGCTTAACTAACTGAGCCACCTAGGCACCCCAAAATAATTTTATATTTTATACCCAAACTGAAATTGGTATATGAACTAAATAAATCAAATCTAAGTAGACATTTGACTTGTTTATCTCCATCTCTAGAAACTGATATTTTTAACTTGCCCCCCCCCAAAAAAAGTATTAACCATCTTATAAGAAAATGAAAGTTACTGCATATTCAGGGATATAGATATATTTAATCCTGAGTGCTGTGAAAGAGGACCTGGAGAAGACCCAGGGAGGATCAGGCAGGAGGATGAGTGGCTTTAAGCCCCTGTGCCGTCTCCACATGCCACCTACACAAATGACTTGATGCCCTTGGAGAGGTTCACATTCCTGGTCTGAGCTTCTCCCCACGACCTCTCATCTATCTCTTTCCATAAAACCTCAGTTTCTAAGACTCTGTCCTTAATTATTTTTCTTTTTACTTTTTACATCAATATCACAGACATATAATTTATGTAAAATCAAATGTACCCATTTTAGGGGCACAGCCTGATGAGTTTAGACAAGGATATATGGCTATATAACCCCCATCCCAATCAAATATGAGACCCTAAAGAGTGCCCTCGTGCCCCTTCATGGTCAGTCCTTTCTGTCATCATGGCGTCATTTCCCTATTCTAGAATTTAATATGAATGGAATCAAACAGTATGTGCTCTTCCACATCTGGCTTCTCTCCCTCAGAATGAGGCTTCTGAGATTCATCCATGCTGGGCACATACTAATAGTTTAGTCTTTGTCGTGACTGAGGAGTATGCCATTATATGAATCCACTTCTATTCATTTTTTTTAAAGATTTTATTTATTTATTTGTTTGTTTGTTTGTTTATTTATTTTTAAAGATTTTATTTATTTATTTGACAGAGAGAAACACAGAGAGAGAAGAACATAAGCAGAGAGACTGAGAGAGGAAGAAGCAGGCTTCCCACCAAGCAGGAAGCCCAATGTGGGGCTCGATCCAGGGTCTCCAGGATCATGACCTGAGCCAAAAGCAGTCACTTAACCAACTGAGCCACCCAGGCGCCCTATCCACTTCTATTCATTTATTCATTCCCATGGTGAAGGGCATTCAAGGTTTTCCCGCTTTTGATTATGATACTTAAATCGTCCACAAACATCCAGTGTCCTGTGCTGCCTTTTTGTCCAGTGTCAGAACACAGTCGATACAACTGTCAAATCTGGTCTCTGACTGCCTACAGCAGCTCTATCGTGGGCAGGAGCATGACGAAATCATCTCTAATTCCCATCAAAAGATGTGCCTTCCTGCCTTAGATGTGCTGCTTTTGTCCTCCTTGGGAATGTGCTATTGACTCAACTAAGACACCCTGAAAGTATTCCCATCAACCAGGCTCCTGCCCTGAAAATGGAAAACAGGTATTTATGAATCAGGTGTAGGTGATCAGGTCAACTTCCCCAGTGACCAGTCATGTCAACGGCACACACTGCCAACATGATGCATGAGAAGGGTACTTCTTCCGTCTATCCTTCGCCAAAGCCTATTACACCAGTCTAACCAGGAGAAGCCCAAACTGAGGGACAGTCTACAGAATGCCTGACCAGTACTCTTCAAAACGTTCAAGAAAAGCAAAGAGAGACCAAGAAACTGTCACTGGACCAGAGGAAACTCAGGAGCCGTGATGAGGAAATATAATGTCATCTCCTAGACTGGATCCTGGAACAGAAAAAGCATACGAAAATAGAAAAGCTGGCAAGATCTAAATGAAGTCTGGAGTTTGGCAACCAGTGATGCCCCCATGTTGGGTTCTGGGTTTTGACCAATGTACCACATAAATACAAGGTTTTAACAATATAGGAATCTGGGTACAACATCTATAGGAATGATCTATGCAAATTTTCAGCAAATATAAAATTATTACCCCCCTCAAGTTTTTTAAAATGTCAGACTTTAACATTTTGAGCACATAAAGGCCAAATGGGTAAGAAGCCTGAGACACGGCCACCCCAGCCAACCCCACTATGCCACCCACTGCACCTGCACCTCCTGGGAGACACAGGCTAACTCGGCCCTGTCTGTCTGCACATCTTATTCCACCCCATTTCCTCTTTGGGTAGATCTGCCTGGGATTCATGATTATTATTTAACTGCTGTCTCTTTGCCACAGTCAAAAATCCCACAGAATGGGAGAGCATATTTGCAAAGGACACTACAAAGGGCGAATATCCAAATCTATAAAGAACTCCTCAAACTCAACATCCAAAAAAAACATGATCACATCAAAAAATGGGCAGGAGACATGAGAGGCACTTCTCCATAGAAGATATACAAACGGCTAACAGACACATGAAAAAATGTTCGTCATCATTAGCTACCAGGGAAATTCAAATCAAAACCACACTTGAGATACCGTCTTACACCAGTCAGAATGGCCAAAATTAACAAGACAGGAAACAACAAGTGTTGGAGAGACTGCGGAGAAAAGGGAACCCTCTTACACTGTTGGTGGGAATGCAAGTTGGTGCAGCCGCTTTGGAAAACAGTACGGAGATTCCTTAAAAAATTAAAGATAGAGCTACCCTATGACCCTGCAATCGCACTACTGGGCATTTACCCCAAAGATACAGATGTAGTGAAAAGAAAGGCCATATGTACACCAATGTTCATTGCATCAATGGTCACAATCGCCAAAATGTGGAAGGAGCCGAGGTGCCCTTCCACAGATGAATGGATAAAGAAGATGTGGTCCATATATACAATGGAATATTACCCCTCCATCAGAAAGGATGAATATCCAACTTTTGTAGCAACATGGACTGGATTGGAAGAGATTATGCTGAGTGAAATAAGCCAAGTAGAGAAAGTGAAGTATCACATGGTTTAACTTACTTGTGGTGCATAAGGAGTAATACAGAGGACAGCAGAAGAAGGAAAGGAAATGGGAAGTAGGGTAATTCGAGGAGGGAAATGAAACATGAGAGACTTTCAACTCAGAAACAAACTGAAGGTCTTGGAGGGGAGAGGGTGGGGGGATGGGAGAGCCTGGTGGTGGGTACTGAGGGCACATATTGCATGGAGCACTGGGTGTGGGGCATAAACAATGAATCTTGGAACACTGAAAAAATAAAATAATATAATAATAAAAACATCCTTATTGTGGCTTTTCTGCACAGACCAGCCAATAAACCGCCCCAACCAAGGAGAAAGAGGCAGGTCTAAATCTCCAAGAGATGTGCTGTAATGCTGTCGAGGCCCCACTAGCTCCGGGAAGAAGATAAATCCAGAGGGGCACACGTACCACCCAAAGCTCCTCTGTGGGATGCAATACACCAATGTCCTGGCTTTTCTATGTTCTCTCTTCCCCTGGAAAGCAAAGCACCCCGGTGTGGGTGAGGTGGCCATTTTATAAACCCTGAGCTGGGCTCCAGTTTTATTTCCCCAGGTTAACGATCAAATAAATCTGCCCTGCCTTACCTCTGCTAAGCTGCTTAAGAAACGATGCTTTATAGTCAACATAGATCAGATTGGTACTTTCTCCCTTTGAAAGCTGCTGTCAGTACAAGTTCTCGCTCTACCTAATGAACCAATATTAGTTTAACTACATGCTGTTAATTAAAAGCAGAGTTTTAGGCAGGCTTGTTTTTCCAGGGGTGGGGAGGAAGCGGAATATTATACTTGCAAAGCTCCCAAGTCCTAGAATTTATAGGCTTCCCTTAATGGATATGGTAAACTATCTTTTAAGGGTGTCCTTCCCTTAGGGATTTCATTCTCCTTCCAAGCGAGATCTGACCACAGATAACTTTCTATAGCACAAGCCATTTAGCTTTCATGTGTGAGGAAAAAAACCTTTCATCCTGGGTTGTTATTGTTTCTTCATCCCATGTTTGTCTTGGTAAGTAAACATGATTTGAGTGCCCAAGAAGACAAAAGCCACATCTCCTGGTGGTTCCAGCCAAAGACCCAGGGACATGTCCTCATTTGGGTTCATCCAGAAGCAAACCCTAAAATTAAGGATTCAAATGCAAAATGATTTATTAAGAGGTGACCCAAGGACACATGAATACAGAGAAGAGTAGTAAGACAGGGAAGGGAGGGAAACCACTATGAAGGGTATGTTAACCAGGCAAATTCCCACTGTGAGAAAGTGGGGCTTAGCCATACTGGAACTCTCTGAGACTGGTGAGGAATATGCACTGTTGAGTCATCTAAAAGGGCTGGAAATTGTTCCCCAACTTAAAATCATCACAGGTTGGTCCCTACTCCTGAAAGGTGTTAACTTCCCACTCCCTCCAGTTTCCCATGAGCATGGGCAAAGTAGGCTCCAGGGACCACAAAGACCCTCAGGGAAAGAGACATGGGTGCCAACAGTTGGAGGTTACACCAGCTTCCACAGAAATGGTGAGAGCAGAAGGGATGTGGGTGGGACATCAGTATCATCTGCAAAAACAGTGAGTCAAAGCAGAGATGAGATGCAGCCCAGGCTTCCAGCCCTCTAGCCATATTTGGTAAATCCCATTTCTGCCTTTGGCAGCAGCAAGACTTTGCCACGTTTTAAATATGGCAGGCAGGTAGACCAGCTCCAGCAACTGCTAGAAGGAACACTGTGTGCAGCAGTGTGGCTTCCCTTTCTCTCTTTGTGTGGTCCTAGGAATGGCACAGTAGATAGATGACTGAGCCAAGGAGTCTGATTCTTCCAGGAATGGTGACCTTGGAAAGCACTTAACCTCTCTAAAACTCAGTTTCCTCCATCTATGAAGTGGGGAAAATAAGAAATATCTCATTAATACTTGAATGAAAGCTAATATTATCTCAAGTCTATAACTGAGAAAACTGAGCATCCAGTGTTACTAGAGAGAATCAGATGAGATAATATATTCATACAGTAAATAGCAGCCTACAAAGATAAGGTAATATTAATAAGAACTTCATAAGAGAAGCCTTTTCAAGACGGTCTTTCCAACGCTGTCCTTGGATTACTAAGGATATTGCAATCAATGAATGAGAATGGACACTAGCTGCAAAGGACTAAAAGAAACATAAAAAACAAACGCAACCCATTATTCTTGTTTGGATCCCGGGTTGTTGTTTTTTGGGTTTTTGGACAGAGGGAAGGGGAAGAGAAAATCTCAAGCCAACTCCCCACTGAGCATTCAGCCCTGACACAGGGCTCAATCCCAGGACCCTGAGATCATGACCTAAGCTGCAATCAAGAGTTGGATGCTTAACGGACTGAGCCACCCAGGCACCCCTGGATCCAGGTTTTAAAGAAAAAAAAATAGCTATAAAACATAATTTGAGAAAATCATAGGAATTTAAATATGGACCAACTTAATAGATGACATTAAAGAAATACTAATTTTGTTAGGTGTGATAATGGCATTGTGGGTACATTGGAAAATGATCTTATTCTTTGGAGATGCAGTCACATATTTAGGGGTGAAGTGTTATATGTGTGTATTTACTTTAAAATGATTAAGATTTGGCAAATTGCTAATAAATGCTAGGGGATAGCTATATGGGTGTCTATTTCACTGTCTTTTCTACTTTCCTATATGTTTGAAAAGTCTCATAATAAAAACTTCCCAATGTTTTTAAACAGTTTTTAGATAAACATTTCAAGCATCAGAAAACTAGATAGCATACTTGGGATTTATCTGTGCTGTTATATACCGAAGTCTTGTTCATTTATTTAGCTGAAATGTTCATTGAGATCATTGTAAATTCACATGCGGATAGAAGAAATAACCCAGGGAGCCCCCACATACACTATGCCCAGTTTTCCCCACTGGTAACATCTTGAGAAGCTACAGTCTAATATCATAACTAGGTATTAATAGCACTGACATCTATTGATCTTATTCAGAGCTTCCCATTTTTTTGTCTATTTGTGTATTTAGTGGTATGCAAATTCATCATATGAGTAGGAACATATATCTACCATCACAACAAAATAAAGAACACTTTCAAGGCCCCAAGGACCCCTCCTCATATGTTGGCCTTTTATAACTACACCCACCTCACTCCCCACCTAGACCCCTCCCTGTCTCTAAGCCTTGGCTCCTCCCATTCTAAACTTAGGTCATTTCAGAAATGTTATATAAATGGAGTTACATGGTATATAACCTAAAAAGTCAACAGGCAGTGAGAGGTTAAGACTGAACTAGGAACCAGAAGATCTGGGTTTGAGTCCAAATTCTGCCATTGGGTAAATATATTTCTTAGGTATATACATATTTATCTTGGCCTCTATTTCTTCGACTATAAAATCAAGAGGCCACTTGCCTTCAAGGGTACAAGGCTTGGACCAGGAGGCAAAAGTGTGCCCTTGGCAAGAACCCCAATGTGAACTGTGGCCCCTGAAGTAATGCAGGGCACCCTCTGTACCCTGCTTCCAGGCTGCCATATTTCCTCCTTCTAAATGAATATGTCGACATGTGGGTGTTTTCTCCATTTCTGAAAGCCTGCTTGAGTCAAGCTCTTGCCTAAATACCTGAGAGAATATTCTGCTCTCCTGCGCTGATACAGACAGCTTCTAAGCCTGGGGAGGTCCTGGATGGTGCATGATAAATCCATCCCCCAAATAAAGGCCACCTTGTGAACCCTCTTGTCAGGTGTTAAAACTCTCCTGGTGACACCCTGACTTACTGCCCACTTCTCTTCCACACGGTCTGACCTCTTCAGAGTCTGCATTTCACCTACAAAAAGAGGATATGCAACTCTTGGAATTCCATGCCAGCAGAACAGGGACAGATGGCTGCAGGGACAGGGTGCTGTGCACTCTTAGCATTTAAATACATGACACACTGTACCTCTCTTCAGCCGAAGTGTGATTCCAATGTCATCTAATTTATGTTCAATTATTTATTCTGCGGTAATGCCTTCTCCAATTACTAACAGATAACTGCATAAGAGGAAATGAAATCCAACATGTCGGGCTAATGTGAGATCATTTTATGGGCAAATTCCTGGCTTGGAAACACTTGCTGAAATGGGGCACAGGTGATTTAGTACAATGAAATCAGGGAGACAGGGCCCCCTTTAATTAGCTCCTTAACTCATTTAATGATGCATCGTGGATCCTGAAAGCTGTTATTGTTTAAGGGTTTAATGTGCCATACAAGTCAGAAAGTAGCCTGGGAAGGGAAAAGGCAAAAATGCTGACTTCCGACCCAAGTTCTCCTAGTGCCCTGCTCAGTATCACCCACAGTCCTGGGGATAGTTAATTTACTTTCTCACTCCCTTCTGTGCATCAGATGTTAGTGTAAAGACCCTTTGAGTGGCTTCATGCCGCCATTAGCCTCAAGAGTCTACTTTACAACCTCGACACTACATGGGTGTTTCCTTCCTGCCTCAACAAATTCATAATCAACCACAAGGGACTCACTTTTCCCTCTGAAGTCATCCTTCATCTTGGGTAAAAATCAGAGTCCAGGGGCACCTGGGTGGCTCAGTTGGTTGGGTGACTGCCTTCGGCTCAGGTCATGATCCTGGAGACCTGGGATCGAGCCCCACATTGGGCTCCCTGCTCGGCAGGAAGCCTGCTTCTCCCTCTCTCACTCCCCTTGCTTGTGTTCCCTCTCTGGCTGTATTTCTCTCTGTCAAATAAATAAATAAAATCTTTAAAAAAAAAAAAATCAGAGTCCAAAAGAGATGAGCCAGAAACATAATTATTTTTCTGAGATGGAACTTTTTATTTCCAAAGTTCATTTCACAAGGAAAGTCTTGGGAACTTTCAGGTTCTCCTTCCCCTGGGGATACTGGGTTAGCTCTAAGGCACCCATGGCTTCAGCTCTCCTGTTTCTCGTCCTGGTTTTGTAGCTGAGTGCTCAATGGTAAAATGCAGGCATGCCTTCTAGACGAGCAGTGCCTGGCTCAAGCTTCCACTGTTTCCTCTCTGAGGCTGGCTGCGTTGCTGGCAGTGGCCCCACTCCATGCACCTACGTTCAGCTTCTCCTTTTATTCCTCTTCTCATTCAAGTTAGGCACCTTTGGGTGGCCTTTTCCACATGAAACAAAATGCTGGGGATCACAGATCACAGAGTTTGAAACATGGAAGGAGAACTCAGAAAGAACTTGGCACTACTCCCTGTCCCTCACCGTGTAGTCAGTCAGGAGCAGGGGCCGAGTAGGACCACAGAAGATGAGCACAAGGAAATTTCTGTTCCGACAGAATGGTTTTGTGCTATGATTACGGCAGTGGTTATAAGAATATAGACCTGTATTGGAGTTTGTAGAACCTAGACACATGCACAAAATTACTTCTACTATATGACAGTTTAAAAAATCAAAATTAACTTCAAAAATAGAGAAGCAGCAAGTTTGTTGCCGCCGGTGGGGACGAGCCTCGGCAGAGATGTGGGTCCTGAACCACAGGATGTCTGGCGGACGAAATAATGACACAGACACGGAGATCTGATGCAAGCTGACAGACCCGAGGTCAGTCAGGAGAGACCTATAAAGCAGGCTCAGGCTCATGCTCTGGCTCTCTAGCTCTGGCTTTGGCCCTCTTGCTCTGCTTCTCTCTCTGCTTCTGTCTCTCTTGTTCTCCTCTGTCTGCTTCTGTTTCCGCTGCTCTCTCTCTTGCTCTCTTTCTGCTTCTCTTGCTCTCTGCTTTTCTCTTCGCAGGCTCTCTCTGCTTCTCTGTCTCTGTTGCTCTCTCTGCTTCTCTTGCTCTCTGCTTTTCTTTCTGTTGCTCTCTTTGCTTCTGTTTCTGCTGCTCTCCTTGCTTCTCTGTTTCTCTCCTCGCTTTGCTTCTGTCTCTCTTTGCAGGCTCTCTGCTTTTTTCCCAGCCTTTTCCTTTGCCTCTAGCTCTGCCTTTGTCTCTCTTGACTGACTAGGGCCCCAGTCTTTTATTATTCAAAAGTGAGGAAGTTGGGTGGTGCAGTTAAATCTTTAACTGCTTTTGCACCAGCCCTAGAGACAGGATTAGTATTGTTACTGCAGGGTATAGAGTGATTCCTTAAACTCACAGAAGCTGAGACCACTGAGGCAGAGGGATCAAGGAATACAAATAAGAGATACAGAGATATGATTACTGGGAGGAGGATTAAATGGAACTATATGTCTTGGATAAAACACACAAAGGACAGATGGCCCCGGCCCACAGAGTATGTGGCTTTCCGGATTCTAGGTGGGGGAAAGCCCAAAGGGACTTTCATTCACATTCATGGGTACCTCCACCAAAGTTTCTGGTGGCTTGGGCCTGGCGGGAGGGGCGGATCACGGCACAGTCCCTGACACAAGTTGGAGGGTTGGGATCCAAAGAATGCAAGTGAGACACCAGGGACCTGAATACAGCCTTGAACTTGGGCCTCCAGCTCTCTGGCTATCTGCTTACTCACACCATGCCCCAGCCAGGTGGGCACGTGGCTAGTTATCCGTGCTCAGAAAAAATCAGTGCTGAGGGAAGCTGTCATTTTTCCGTCCTTCAGCAGAGAGCCCTTTCAAACTACCACAGGGGTCTGAACTCGGGCCTGTCCCTTGAGCTCCAGGCACAAACATGACCCACAGCCTTGAATGCCCAATTTCAGTTTTCCAGGCTCCTCAAACTCCACATGGGCAAAGGGGCACTGATGAGTGCCAGTCCTCCAGACAGAAGTCCAAGCAAAAGCCTAGTGTCTCCCATTTCAGTAAATGGCACCACCCTTCCTGCACCTACCTGAGCCAAAACCTCAAATGTCACCCCTGACCCCTTTCATTCCCTCATCCTCCCACTGCAATCCCTCCATTCCATCAACTGTTGTCATCCTCTCTCTGCCCACCCTTCATCCCTCCCATTACCCCTCCCCTGGAAAACTCCCAGCTTCCGAAACACCTGCTCTGCTGCAGGCCACTCTCTGAATGAAAATGAAAATGAAAATCACAGCATGCCAACAAAACCTACTGTGCTTCCCTTCATGCTTAGAATCCACTCCAGTGTCAGACCCTCCTCGGTGGTCTGACCCCTGCCCCCTCTCCCATCCCGTCCCTCTGCACTGACCCTCTCTCTCATACTCCTGCCACTTCTGCCTTTGAACTTTACATCATATATGTCAAGCTCATTCTTCAGGGTCCCTACCCTCACTGGTCCTTGGCCTGTACTACTCTTTCCCTGGACTACAGAGGGCTGCCTCTTTCGCAGCAGGTCTCGTTTCAGATGTGAACTCCTCAGATAAGATTTCTATAACCCCCACCCTGAAAGAGCCTCTTTGAAATTGAAGAGTGTTTATTATTTTCATCATAGAACCAGATATTTTCATTTGTAAAAATAAGTCGTCCACTGTCCTCCTTTGAGATGTGAGGTTCTTTGCTACGTTATTCTCTGCGAGAGCTCCGTGTCAAGAAGAGGGCATGGAGTAGGTATGCAGCAAATGTTTGATGAATGAATTGACTGGAAAGGAAATGCAGGCAATAGACAGATTTTTAAAAAAAAGTAACTGGGATATCCTCAGAGAAATTCTCAAAGACTGGATAATTTGGCTGCCATATACCAAAGGACACTTTTAAAGGAACAATTGCTAAGGCACAAAAGATTTCAGTGAAAAACTATATAGCCCAGGGGCAAGAATGTCCTTCTCTTTGTATACTATAACTTCAAGACTAGGAGCTTCTTCCTTCAGTTAGTAGAACACTTTTCTCTGAGGGTAAAGAGCGGGGCATGTATTCGGGGAATAAATTAGTATGTTTACTGGGCCACATCCCTGAAGACAGACCACTTGTTTCCTCAAAGTTACAACTGTCTCCAAAGCATGGAAAAGGCTCTCAAATTGGCAATTTACATGGGCAAACTTAACATATTGGACGATGTTGATTTATGGTGACAATTAAGAACATATTACCAAAGTCTATTTCACCATTAACATCCCTGGGGACAGGGTAAGTTTTAAATCTTCTGGCTGCTTCTTCCCTAAAGGCTTGGATCTTGGCTAAGGATTTAGAGATTATAAATTTAACAAAGGATGAAAACTACAAGAGGAGAGTCCTGAACAGCAAATAATGAGTTTAACCAGCATCTCAAGTTCTCAGTAAGATTTATAATGCTTCCCTGCCTGAGGCCAAGGAATCCTTTATTTTGAAGTTCATAGTACTATCGCATTTGCTGTTTTAGATCCAGAGGTGAGAGTCTGGCCCTGGGATAGGACTCTCTATGGAAGTCAGTGGTCACTGCTTCAGCAGAACTTTCCTTCTGAGGACCTTTCTGGATAATAGTATAGTGACCAGGAAGCAAGAGTTGTCACTTCCAAAGATCTGAAGAGCAGCCCTGGCATGAACACGTGGCTCAATGTACAGGCCACTGAACTGCATACTCATCTGACCAGAAAGCCCAGTGGCCACACCTCCAACACTGTGGGTTGTAAGAACTCTGGGGCTATAGAGCTTTAATGAGATGCATGAGAGCGGACCTCCCAAAATACCTACTCTAGGCAGAGGTCTCAGATGCCACTAGTAAGTCCTCTTTGTCTTTGGTTATTTTCCTCTGACAATGCATGAGGGCCTCATGAAGAGCAAGGGAGGTGAGATTCCTGAAGAACATTCATTTCTTCTAAGACATTTACCCTCCACTGGACCATCCACTAGCATGGCAATATTTCTGTGCACTCCTGCCCAGTTTTCACTTGAAACACGTATATGCAGGATACTTGGCACTGCACTAGGTACTAGAATATTTTTAAAGACTAAAAAACTTGAGAACCTGCGTCATGAATATCCACTAGAAGAATCTCAGATACTATGAAGGCTATTGGGGGAAAGCATTTTAACTCTGTTTATAGACAATACTACCTTACCCTCTCCCTCACTCTCTCCTGAGAATCATATAAAGGTTGGCTTGTGTGACCATATACTGGATACTAGAACCTAGCACATTCTGTGAGTCCAAATTCTCAATGTCATTTGGTCAGAGCGTTTCAAATCATGGCATTTTACCATAAGTGAGAATCACCCACCAAATACAATGTGTATTATGTACACATGCACACACACACACACACAAACACACGCACAAAAAAGCCTAAGAAATGTATTGTTCTGCTTGGCAAGGACTGGCAGAAGATGGTAGATGTAGAGTTTACCCAGTCTCCTCACCATAAGCTTAACTACAATAATCAGTGAGTTTCAGAAGCGCCTGGGGGGCTCAGTGAGTTAAGTAGCTGCCTTCTACTCAGGTCATGATTCCAGGGTTGTGGAATCAAGCCCCACAAGGGGCTCCCTGCTTTCTGGGGAGTCTGCTTCTCCCTCTGCCCCCCTTTATTCCTGCTCATGCTCATTCACACTCTATTTCTCTCAAATAAAATCTTAGAAAAATAAAAATAATCAGTAAGTATCTGGAAATACCAGATAGCCATCTTTCATAACATAAATATTTCTCTTACAGAATAAATTTTCGTAACATAAACTGGACATGATTTGGCATAATCGATGATGATCATAACTAACATTAATTGGGAATTCACTTTGTGCTCAAGAATTTTACATACACTGTGAGTAATACTCATCACTATGCTGAGTTAGGTAATGTTTCATCTCCATTTTACAGATGAGAGAACAAGAGACTGAAGTGACATCCCAAGGCTAAACAGCAGAGAAATAAGCCGGGATTTGAATCCATACGGCCTGACTTCAGAGGCAAATTTTTCTGAAAAGGCTGCATAGTTTGAGGCTTTGCAGGCAATACCACCTTTGCCGTAACTACTCAAGTCCACCACTCAACAGTCATCGCACAAAAGGTGGCTGGTGCAAATGAGCGTGGCTGTGTACCAATAAAACTTAATTTATGGGCGCTGATATTTGAACTTCCTAGAATTTTCACACATCATAAAATATTATTTTGGGGTTTTTCCAACCACTTGAAAATGTAAAAATTATTGTTGTAATTGATTCGAAAATGAGTGATGGGCTAGATTTGGTCAGCAGGCTGTAGTTGGTGCACCCTTGCTATACACTACTTCCTGGTCATGGCATCTTGGGCAGGTTTCTCAGTACCTCAGTGTCTTATTCTTAATCCCTAGGCTACGATAACTTGATTGACACTGTAAGGTAAGTCATTTGCTCACTCACACGTTCATATTTTCATGTAACAGGTACTGATGGGACCATGCAATGGGCTACAAGCTGAAGATGCTAGATTCAGTCCCATCCCTCAGGGAACTTACATTTCAGTGGGAGTAACAGATCAGCAAGTGTTCTATGTGGCAAGTGTCTGGTGGCAATGTATACAGTGCTATGGGACAACCAACTCTGGAATAAGGAGCTCAGAATGTCTCAAAGGGATCACGAGAACAGTAGAGAGACTTCAGGGACACAGGTAGTTCCAGTCTAGGAGAGGACCCCAAAGCACATGGTCACTCATCCTACTCCAGTTTGGCCCTCTTGGGAGACTGATGGATTGTCTGAGTCACAAAACCTAGGTCATTGCTCTAATTTCTAAAAGATGTATTTGTTTTTGTGCAGCTGTGTAACACATCACCATATGCTTAACGGCTTAGAACAACACACATTTATTATCTCACAGTTTCCATGGGTCAGGAGTCTGGACACGGCTTAGCTGGCTCCTCTGTTCAGGGACCCATTAGGCTATGATCAAGGTATCAGCTGGGCCACATTCTCATTTAGAGGTTTGAATGGAGAAGAATCAGCTCTGAATTCACTCACATTGTTCCCAGGATTTTCTTGTGGCTGTGGAAATTGGGGTTGCTTGTTTCTTCAAGGATAGCAGGAATGGGAATGATTCTTCTCAGAGTCATACAAATATAAGTACCGACAAACAATTAAGGGAGTGACATCACCCTTGCCATATGACATAGCGTAACCAAGGAATCCATCACCTTTGCCATATTCTGTTGGCAGAAGCAAGTTGCAGGTCCTCCTGTGCTAAAGGGGAAAGGATCTTCCAGGGCACTATATCAGGAGGCAGAGGTCATGGGGATCATCTTAGGATGCTGCTTCCACAAACAACTTCTGGCACACAGCATACATGTGGTCTATGTGCTAAAAGAGCTTAGAACACTGTCTGGCACAGAAGGGACTTGTTGGGGCGCCTGGGTGGCTCAGTAATTAAACGTCTGCCTTCGGCTCGGGTCATGATCCTGGAGTCCCGGGACAGAGCCCTGCTTCGGGCT
This sequence comes from Spilogale gracilis, assembly GCA_004023965.1. NCBI lineage: Eukaryota > Metazoa > Chordata > Mammalia > Carnivora > Mephitidae > Spilogale > Spilogale gracilis. The sequence continues at coordinate 222,515 of PITA01000629.1, forward strand.
CCCTGCTCAGCGGGAAGCCTGCTTCTCCCTCTCTCATTCCCCCTGCTTGTGTTCCCTCTCTAGCTGTGTTTCTCTCTCTGTCAAATAAATAAAATCTTAAAGGGGGGGGAGGGGCTTGTCATCATTATCCTTATCATTTGCCACAGTCACTATTAAGGCGGTCCCATCCATAATTCATCGTGTTCAGAATGTCATTCCTCTTCTCAAGGTGATTTAGGATATTGCTTCTCTTTTTTTCCTCTCCAGTGACTTCCACACATCACACTGAGTCCACATTCCCTTTGATGTCTTGGAATCTTCAAACTGACCTAAAGATTCTGTGCCACACCACTGTGCAGGTGGAAATGCTTCTGTTAGAGATGGGTTCTGTCAGCTTGTGGCCATAGCCTCTGAGGTCCCAAATTCCAAATGCTAATTTGCTTTGTTTCAACAAATTCATCTCATAATCTTTTACTACATTACCTCCTGCACGTCAGGTGTTACATTTTCTCCTTCTTGGTAGGGTTGTTCCAACTCATATCCCCAGAATTTTCTGCCATTTTGACTGTTTTAATTTGTATTCAGTATCACTTTTATCCCCCTTCTATTTAAGATTGAGTCCATTTTTTACAAGCAGTATCTAAGGTTTGAAGCATCAGAGAAAAAGCGCACCTCACTGACCCTCTCTCATATAGCCATAGGAGTACACTTGATTAAGCTTTTTCCTCTCTTCCTCTTTATTTGCTACTACCTTTTCCTGCCACTGAGATTCAAAATTGTTCTGTGCTCTCCCTCTCTTAGAATCAACTCTCAAGAAAGCAGGGGGCAGAACCAGAGTGGCTAACTCAGTTAAGCATCCAACTCTCTATTTCCACTCAGGTCATGATCTTGGGGTCATGAGATCGAGCCCCATCTTGACTCCATGCTCAATGAGGAGTCTGCTTGAAGATTCTCACGCTCCCTCTGCCTCTGCCCCTTCCCCTGCTCATGTACACACCCCCTCTCTCTCAAGTCAATAAATCTTTAAAAAAAGAGAGAAAGAAAGAGACAGAGACAGAGACAGAGAGAGAAAGAAATCTCTGGTACTTTAGCTGATTATCTTGTGTTTTATTGGGCTTCTGATTTCCCAGGAATACTTTCTGATTCAAGTGATTGTTACTATATCATTAGTAATAACAATTAATATTAATATTGATGATATTAATAAAAACTGACACTGCTAGAGCTCTAATTACATTCCAGGATCATCTGTTCTAAGACAGATATATATATAAAACAGGGGTGCCTGGGTGGCTTAGTCGGCTAAGCACCTGCCTTCAGCTCAGGTTGGGATCCCAGGGTCCTAGGATTAAGCCCTGCCTCGGGCTCCCTGCTGAGTGGGAAGCCTGCTCTCCCTCACCCATTGCCCACCCCTCTGTGCTCGCTCTCTCTTTCTCACTCACTCTCACTCTACCTCAAGTGAATAAATAAAATTAAATAACAACAACAACAACGATCCCTGCAAAGCTTCTACATGATGCCAGGTTCTGTGCTAAACCCAGCATGTAGAATGGGTTACCTAAACCAGCCCCGTTCCTTTGCTCCAAGGTCTCACTCTCTGTGTTAGGCACTGAAACATATGGGATTGCCAATATTCAACTATTTTTTCATTTACAAGAGTGGCAATTTCGTGTGGTTCAACCTAATAACACGAATTTCTATTAAATGATTACACAAACAGAAGTACAAACAGAAGTACAATTATTATCTAAGAGCCATGAAGGAAAATGTGGGGTTCTATGTAAAAGCAAAACAGGGGAAACTGACTAAATATGGGGTTCAGGATGGTGTTGGGGAGATGCTTCTTCTCCAGCCCTGTGTTGCTTCCCAAGTGGGGAGGACAGCAGTGATGCAACAGTCCTGCCCTCCCTCCACCGTCCGCCACTGGTGAGTTGGGGAGAGCACTGTTACTGGATCCCCTTTCTTGTCCTTCCTCTTAGCAGTCCACCCCCACAGAAATATTTGCTTTGCTGGCTCCTCCACGCTCGTGGGTCTTGTTTTGTTTTGTTTTTGTGGCAAAATCCACACAATATAAACTTGACCATTTGACCCATGTGAGTATGCAGTTTGGTGGCACAGGAGCTTCTTCACACTGCCGTGCAACCACTGCCACCAGCCACCCCCAGAACTGTTTTCATCTTCAGACTGAAACTCTGTCCCCATTAAATACTTCCCCATTCGACCTTCCTCCAGGCCCTGACGACCACCTCTACCTCCAGTCTCTATGAGTCAGACTACTTTAGACACCTCATATAAGTAGAATCATATGGTATTTGTTTTTTGGTGACTGCCTCATTTCCCTTACCATCATGTCCTCAGAGTTCATCCACCTTGGAGCATGTGTCAGAACTGCCTTCCTCTTTAAGGATGAATCATTTGCCACCGTATGCCTATACCACATTTTCTTTATCTAGTTATCCACCCATCAGCACACACTTGGGTTGTTGTTCCCTTTTGGCTAATCTGGAAAATGTTGCTATGAACATGGGGGTGCCAATATCTGTTCAAGTTCCTGCCTTCAATTCTTTTTTTTTTTTCCTAAGATTTATTTATTTGAGAGAGTGGGTGTGTGCACACAGGGAAGGGCAGAGGGAGACAGAGAAAAAAACGTTAGCAGACTCCTCACAGAGCGTGGAGCCCAGCACCAGGCTCAATCTCACAACACTGAGATCGTGACCTGAGCCAAAACCAATAGCTGGACCCTTATCCAACTGTCCCTCCCCCTCCGGGGCCCCTCCCACTTTCAGTTCTTCAGGATATATACCCATAAGTGGAATTGCTGGACCAGAAGGCAATTCTATTTTTAATGTTTTGAGCAACTACTGCGCTGTTTTCCACGGCACGAGTACCGTTTTAAATCCTCACCAGCAATGCACAAAGGTTCCAATTTCTCTACATCCTTGACAACATTTCTTTTCTTTTCTTGGTAAGAACCATCCTAATGGGTGTCAACTGGTACCTCATTATGGTTTTGGTTTGCATTTCCCTAATGCAGAATGATGTTAAGCATCTTTACTTGCGTCTAATGGCCAACTGTAGATCTTTGGGAAAACGTCTATTCATATCTATTGCCCATCTTTTCATCAGGTTTCTTGTTGTACTGTAGGAGTTCTTCACATCGTCTAAATATTAATCCTTTATCAGATAGAAGTTTTACAAATATTTTCTCCCATTCCTTGAGTTGCCTTTTCACTCTGTTGACAGCATCCTTTGAAGCAAAGTGATGAATTTTGATGTATTCCAATTTTCCTTTTGTTGCCTGTGCTTCCGATGCCATACCATGCTTCAGCTTTGCAGAGGCAGATCCACCCCTGGCAGTCTTGTGAGGACCAGCACTGCTGGGAAATGCAGTTAGTTCTGGGTATAGTGTTAAGAATCTCACTTATCCACAGAAATAAGCTCTATTTCCCAACATCAACTTTTCTAGTTTAATGAAGAGATAGCTGATCTGCAGTAGAATCACTCCTTGCCTTTTTCTTAATTCATTTGGTACTAATTTATGCCTTCCTCCTAATACCAAGGATGTAGGAGAATGTGATTTTAGGATGATATTGAAAGGATGCACAGAAGTTGATGAGTTGAAAGGAGAAGAGAAGGGCAAATCATTTGAGGCAGACAGAAGAGAATATACAAACATCCTATAATAAGAGAAATACAATGTCACTGGGCAAATGAAAAAAGCACAAGAGAGGCTGGAAAAAGTAGAGAGAAGATAGCAAACAGAGGAGAGTGAAAGATGACGTTCTCAGCTAGGAGCAGAGCCAGAGCCCCACATCAGCAGAATCTTGGAGGATAGTGTGTCTGGTCTTGACCAGAGAAAAGTCTGTTTTCCATGATCCCTAAAGGTTTTCACTTATTGCTTACCCTCATTCCAGGGTATGAATAATGAAATCATCAGATTTCCCCCAGAAGATGAGGATTCCTATTGAATAACACAGATAAACATGTCATTTTACTGACACCAAAGCCTTAGGTAAAAAATGTTTTAATTGGATAAGGAAACTCCCTTATGCCAAAAATGGGGGAGGTGGGAATCAGAGAAGAGAGGCAGCACAAATTAAACTAACTCAGTAGGGACACCTGGGTGGCTCAGTCGGTTAAACACCTGCCTTTAGCTCATGGTATGATCCCAGGGTCCTGAGATCAAGTCCTGCATTGGACTCCTTGCTTAGCAGGCAGCCTGCTTCTCCCTCTGCCTGCCATTTTCCCCCTGCCTGTGCTCTCTTTCGCTCTCTGACAAATAGATAAATAAGACCTTTTAAAAAAAACAAAACAAAACAACAACAACAAAAAACACTAACACAATAAGTGCTTGTCCAAAAAAAATTTAATGACCACCCCAAAATGCTTTTGGTCACTAGAAATATAAATACTCTCCACAGTTACACGGTATGGAGGTCCCCCTTAAATTTAAAAATAGAACTACCCTATGCCCCAGCAATTTCACTACTATGCATTTATCCAAAAGACACAAAAATAGTGATTTAAGGGGGCACCTGCACCCCAATGTTCACAGGAGCAATGTCCACAATAGCCAAACTATGGAAAGAGCCCAGATGAATGGATAAGATGTGGTATGTATATGCAATAGAATATTACCTAGCCATCAAAAAAATGATATCTTGCCATTTGCAGTGACATGGATAAAACTAGAAAATATTGTGCTGACAAGATGGGAAATAATAAGGATTAGAGCAGAGATAAATGAATCAGAAACTAGAGACACAGTACAACGCATCAACGAAACTAGAAGCTGGTTCTTTGAAAGAATCAATAAGATTGATAAGCCATTGGCCAAACTAATCCAAAAGAAAAGGAAGAAGACCCAAATTAATAAAATTATGAATGAAAGGGGAGAGATCACGACTAACACCAAGGAAATAGAAACAATCATCAGAAATTACTATCAACAATTATATGCCAATATGTTTAACAACCTAGAAGAGATGGGTACATTCCTAGAAACCTATAAACTTCCAAGACTGAAACAGGAAGACATTGACAATTTGAATAGACCTATATCTAGTAACCAGATTGAAGCAGTGATCAAAAACCTCCCCAAACACAAGAGTCCAGGACCAGATGGATTCCCTGGGGAATTCTACCAAACATTCAAAGAAGAAATAACACCTATTCTCCTGAAGCTCTTTCAAAAAATAGAAATGGAAGGAAAACTTCCAGACTCTTTCTATAAAGCCAGCATTACTCTAATCCCCAAACCAGACAAAGACCCCATCAAGATTCTCAATGAGATCCTTGCCAACAGGACCCAACAATACATTAAAAAGATTATCCACCATGACCAGGTGGGTTTTATCCCAGGGATGCAAGGGTGGTTCCACACTGGCAAAACAATCAATGTGATAAAACAAATCAATAAGAGACGAGAGAAGAACCACATGGTACTCTCAATTGATGCAGAAAAGGCATTTGACAAAATACAACATCCGTTCCTGATCAAAACTCTTCAAAGTATAGAGGTAGAGGGAACATTTCTCAACCTCATAAAATCTATCTACGAAAAACCCACAGCGAATATCATTCTCAACGGGGAAAATTTGACAGCCATTCCTCTGAGATCAGGAACAAGACAAGGATGCCCACTCTCACCACTACTGTTCAACATAGTGTTAGAAGTCCTAGCAACAGCTATCAGGCAACAGAAAGAAATAAAAGGTATCCAGCTTGGCAAAGAGGAAGTCAAACTCTCTCTCTCCTTGCAGATGACATGATACTCTATGTGGAAAACCCAAAAGACTCTACCCCCAAACTACTAGAACTCCCACGACAATTCGGTAATGTGGCAGGATACAAAATCAATGCACAGAAATCAGTTGCATTCTTATATACTAACAATGAAAAAATAGAAAGGGAAATCAGAGAATCGATTCCATTTACTATAGCACCAAAAACTATAAGATACTAGGAATAAACCTAACCAAAGAAGTCAAGGATCTGTACTCGAGGAACTACAGAACACTCATGAAAGAAATTGAAGAAGGCACAAAAAGATGGAAGACCATTCCATGCTCATGGATCAGAAGAATAAACATTGTCAAAATGTCTATACTCCCCAGAGCAATCTATACTTTCAATGCCATTCCAATCAAAATTCCACCAACATTCTTCAAAGCGTTGGAACAAACAATCCTAAAATTTATATGGAACCAAAAAAGACCCCGAATCGCTAAGAAATTGCTGAAGAAGAAAAGCGAAGCTGGGGGCATCTCGTTACCTGACTTCAGGCTTTATTACAAAGCTGTGATTACCAAGACAGCATGGTACTGGCACAAAAACAGAGAAATAGACCAATGGAACAGAGTGGAGAGTCCATATATGGACCCACAAATCTATGGGCAAGTCATCTTTGACAAAGCAGGAAAAAATATCCAGTGGAAGAAAGACAGTCTCTTCAATAAACAGTGCTGGGAAAATTGGACAGCTACGTATAGAAGAATGAAACTAGACCATTCTCTTACACCACACACAAAGGCAAACTCAAAATGGATGAAAGACCTCAACGTGAGGCAGGAATCCCTCAAAATCCTGGAAAATAACATAGGCAGTAACCTCTTTGACATCGGCCACAGCAACTTCTTTCAAGACACGTCTCCAAAGGCAAAGGAGACAAAAGCGAAAATGAACTTCTGGGACTTCATCAAAATAAAAAGCTTCTGCACAGCAAAGGAAACAGTCAACGAAACAAAGAGGCAACCCACAGAATGGGAGAAGATACTTGCAAATGACACAACAGACAAAGGGCTAGTATCCAAGATCTATAAAGAACTACTCAAACTCAACATCCAAAAAGAAGATGAACACATCAAAAAATGGGCAAGAGACATGAAGAGGCACTTCTCCATAGAAGACATACAAATGGCTAAAAGGCACATGAAAAAATGTTCAGCGTCACTAGCTATCAGGGAAATTCAAATCAAAACCACACTGAGATACCACCTTACACCAGTCAGAATGGCCAAAATTAACAAGTCAGGAAACAACAAGTGTTGGAGAAGCTGCGGAGAAAGAGAAACCCTCTTACACTGTTGGTGGGAATGTAAGCTGGTGCAGCCGCTTTGGAAAACAGTGTGGAGATTCCTTAAAAAATTAAAAATAGAGGGGCGCCTGGGTGGTTCAGTTGGTTAGACGACTGCCTTTGGCTCAGGACATGATCCCGGAGACCCAGGATCGAGTCCCACATCAGGCTCCCTGCTCGGCGGGAAGCCTGCTTCTCCCTCTCTCACTCCCCTTGCTTGTGTTCCCTCACTGGCTGTGTTTCTCTCTGTCAAATAAATAAAAATCTTAATCTTTAAAAAAAAATTAAAAATAGAGCCACCCTATGACCCTGCAATTGCACTACTGGGCATTTACCCCAAAGATACAGATGTAGTGAAAAGAAGGGCCATATGTACCCCAATGTTCATTGCAGCAATGGCCACAATCGCCAAACTGTGGAAAGAGCCAAGATGCCCATCAACAGTTGAATGGATAAAGAAGATGTGGTACATATATACAATGGAATACTATGCCTCCATCAGAAAGGATGAATATCCAACTTTTGTAGCAACATGGACTGGACTGGAAGAGATTATGCTGAGTGAAATAAGCCAAGTAGAGAAAATCAAGTATCATATAGTTTCACCTACTTGCGGTGTATAAGGGGTAACCTAGAGGACTGAAGGAGAAGAAAAGTAAATGGGAAGTAGGGTAATCCAGGGAGAAAAACGAAACAACAGAGACTTTGGACACAGAAACATCTGAGGGACTTGGAGGGAGGGGGGGTGGAGGGATGGGAGAGCCTGGTGGTGGGTACTGAGGGCACCTATTGCGTGGAGCACTGGGTGTGGGGAATGGGGAATGAATCTTGGAACACTGGGAAAAAAATTAAGTAACAATAAAAAAAAAAAAGAAAATATTGTAATGAGTGAAATAAGTCAAAGAAAGACAAATACCATATGATTTCCCTCATATGTAGAATTTAAGAAAGAAGACAGATAGACATAGGGGAGGGGAAGGAAAAATAAAATGGGATAAAAACAGAGAGGGGTACAAGCTCTAAGAGAGTCCAAATTATAGGAAACAAACTGAGGGTTGCTGGAGGGAAAGGGTCAGGGGATCACTGGGTGATGGGCATTATGGAAGGCACCTGATATAATAAGCACTGAGTGTTATAAGCAACTCATGTATCACTATATTCTACCCCTGAAACTAATAATACACTATAACTGAATTAAAAAAAAAATAAATATAAACGCTCTCTGGGGCATCTGGGTGTCTCAGCCAGTTAAGTGTCCAACTCTTGGTATCTGCTTGAGTCATTATCTCATGAGTTGTGAAATCGAGCCCTACATGGGGCTCTGGGCTCAGTGCAGGCTCTGCTTGAGAATCACGCTCCTTGTCCTTCTGCCCCTCACCCAGCTCACGCATATGTACTTGCACTCTCTGTCCTTCTCACTCTCAAAAATAAATAAATAAATCTTAAAAAAAAAAAAAAAGGAAATAAAACACTTTCTCCTGTTCCTTGGCAAGGAGTTAGCGTAGATGAATAAGGAGGATCTTTTTTTTAAGATTTTTATTTTTAGGGGCACCTGGGTGGCTCAGGTGTTAAGCGTCTACCTTCGGCTCAGGTCGCGATCCCAGAGTCCTGGGATTGAGCCCCACATTGGGCTCCCTCCTCAGGAGAATGCCTGCTTCTCCTTCTCCCACTCCCCCTGCTTGTGTTCCTTCTCTTGCTGTGTTTCTCTCTGTCAAATAAATAAAATCTTTAAGAAAAAAAAAAGATTTTATGTTTAAGTAATCTCTACATCCAACATGGGGCTCAAACCTACAACTGCAAGATCAAGAGCGGCACGCTCCCCTGACTAAGCCATCCAGGCACCCGCAATGAATTAGGAAAATTTCAATAAACAATACTACCCTCTGAATGCTTCAATCAATCCACAGCACCCAGGACTACATGGAGGTACATCACTGCCTTAATACTTACAACTTCCCTAGGAGGATGGGTTACCATCATTATTCCTGTCTTGCAGATGAAAACACTAAGGGATTAAAGAAGTGAAATAAATTCCCAACAGTCATCACATTATTACAAAGTAGAAAGATTAAAAACCACTTTGTCTGGTGCCAGAATTCACATTTTGAATCACTAACAACAGCCTCATTTACAGAAGAGGCAGCTTCAGCCAGCTTAGGTAAAAGACTCTTCCCTAAATAGGAGATTTTCACGTTGCTTTGTCCCTTTATTCCTGTTACCTCCAGACCTTGATGACAGACCTCCAGAATATATACAAAGTTCTCCTGAGTGACCAGGAACACGGAGGGAGGAAAAAGGGAAGATGGACTAACTGTAAAGAAGGATGTGTGAGAAGAAAGAAGACAAACAATGGAAGGAAGAAGAGGAGCTATCCCCCTCCCCAAAAGAGCATCTATTTTAATAAAAGCAAGTTAGCCACAATTCTTTGTCATCTAGACATTAGTTTCTCCCACCCAAAAAGCCCAAAGCAGAGTTAAAGACACAGATTTAAAAATAAGACTAGCTCTTTCTTATTCATTCATTTTTGACATTAATTTATGGAGCACCTTCTCTGTACCCGGCACTGTTCTAGGCATCTAGGAGAGATCAGTGGGCCAGACAAGGATCCCTTCCCACATAAAGTCCTACTGAAGAGAAACAGACAATAACCAATAACCAAAATAGAAGGAGTAGGCTCAAAGGGTCTGGAATAAGTCTCTCTTGCCCCTTTATCACTTCCAATCTGGTCACTGTAATGGCATTCAAGAAATACCTTCTCTGTGAAAGACTTCATTTTAGATGTTGATCTCACAGAGCTCACTTGAGTAAATCTGTCAGGTGGACAGTGTTATAATGCCCATTTTACAGATGGGTAGCAGAAGTTTAAGATGGAATCTAAGGGTCAGTGACTAGTAAGTGGCAGATCCTAAATTTGAACTCCAGTAGCCTGATTCCAAAATCTGTGCTATAAGTACTAAACAGACCACCTCCTGGGATTCGGTTCCAAGGTATAAACAAGAGAAATGGACTCTATGTAATTTAAACAGAAAAGGGATTGTTGGAAGAGTACCCAATAGCTCACCTACTCAAAGAGGAAAGAGAAAATTAGACTTTGAAAATGGGAAAGAATCAAGGAGAAACAGCCAAAATTATAGCTAAAATCTCACCCTAGGAGAATCCAGTAGGAGTGTGTCTACCTCCCCCACATTCCATGTCATGGTGTTGACAGCTCTAGATTCAAGGTCCTGGGAAGAAGCATGCCCTTGGCTGAGCTCAGTCTAGAGTCCACACTCCACCCTCTAGGAATCATGGAAATCAAATACCTGTCCTTTCAGCTTCTCTAAGAGTAGCAGTGCCCAGGCACGTCCCTAAGACAGTCTGTAGGGAACTCTTTGATCATGGCAAGGGGAAAGTACCGCCTTCATGAGTTTCTGCCATATTGGTGCTTCAACTGCCCTATAATCTGCTTGATATCTCTCTCCAAATACGGTTTATTTTTTACCTAACTTACTTAAAAAGGAAACTTTATATTACTGCTGAGGACATAGGTTTAATGTGCTGGATATATTTTGTCTTCTAAGAGTCACTAAAATAACCACAGAACTCTGAAAGTTTCTTCAGCTGACCCAGGAATCACCCAAGGGCATCCTAGGCTTCAGTAGATGCTGCTCTAATATGAGTAACCACGTTCTCATTTCCCATGAGGATGGCTGAATGCACAGTGACATCCAGAGAGACTACCGGAGGCTCCACGTTTAACGTTGGAATTCAGATTCAGAGACCTCTGGGAAATCTACCTTTGCAGTCTCTCCTCTTCCTTGATTAGCCTTCAGTGGAGCCCCATGGCTCCCTTGCTTCTTGGCCCACTCAACGCTGGCATTAAGGAACAAAGACAGTAACATGCATACCGCCCCTCCTGGGGTGTGGGATGTGAATGCCCTTCTCTGCATTTCCCAAAATGTTACTTAGGCTCACATTTATTTCTCTTTGAGAAACAGAATTCAAAGTCTCTCTCCCTTATCCCAGACCCACAGACTCAGCAGAAGGCAGACGGACCAAGTAAGCAAATGAGCAAACAAACATAAGCCTTACCAAAAACAGGGAGTGGGAATGGGAGATGGGGGCGATTTTGCTCAAGAAATGCACTCCCTCCCTTGCAGTTAAAGCGATGAGCAAATTTATTTACACAACATATATCCACCTACGACTGCCCTGGCACTGCAAGGATATAAATGCTGCATAAAAACTACTTCCTCTCAGCACAGAAAGTTCTGTCAACAGACCTGCAGTGAATGCAGAGCAGGACGCCCAGCTGGAAGGACAAGGGCCTCTGGAGGAAAAGCTGAGCACATCCCTGCCCTGCAGGATTCCTCCCTCCCTCCACCTCAAATCCCTCTTCCTCCTCCTCTCTTTACTCCCCCTCTTGCTCCTTCACCCTCGGTCCTCAGCTCTCTCTCTGGCCCCCTCCTGCTCCCTCCTCCCTACCTCTTAGCGGGTGGTCTGGAGAACCCCTGATGGAGTCCGGAGGAGCTTCTTGGGAACAGGAACTGCCTGGGAGAGCCGCTCAGCACACCTGGTCCTCCCCGCAAGCAGCGGGCCCACCACAGGAAGTCACCTCAGCGCATTTAGTCATAGAAAGCCTCCGGCTTAATACAGTTGACTGAACGGGATAATCAATTAATTAATAAGTCGCACTGCTCTAGACTAATACATATGCCAACAGCAAGGAACTGGAAAAGCACAAGGGGAAACGGAGAAAGCAGAGAGGTTTCCTCTACAAGAGGAGAGTGTGTACTTGGAGTGCGGCGCAAGTTCGGCAAACATCTGCTTATCCAGGATACAGCAACCAGGGAACTCAAAATAAGCAGAAAGGTTTCCTGGAATTTTAAAAGAACAGTTGACGTTCTTAACCACAAGATATTCAGGACTTCTAAGATCTTGAAGTGCTCTCTGAATCAGAAGATTTTTCCCCCTATAGAGTCTTAGAATAAAGTGGGTTCTAGCTTCCTGAAAATTAGCTAGAAGTGTATATTCTCTGGGACAGTTTCTAGTTAAGGTGGATATTCTGTCCACTAAATCCTCCCCTTCTCAATGATTCCAGGGCATGAGGGAGGAGCAGGAGTTTATGCTAAGAAGACCGCCTTACTATTGAAAGAACACTGACCTTGGCATGTAGAAAAGCAGGTGGGGACCCTGGTTCTTCATCTACCAGAGATTGGAGAACTTGGGCAAGCCTCTCAGAGCCTCAGCTTCCCAATCTGTGTAATAGGAACAGCATTTCACCTTCATGAAGTGGCTGTGAGGCTGGGGTAAGAAGCTTGCATCTGAGTGCTTTGGAGGTCAGGGAGAAGCACTCCAATGCAAGGAACAATTACCCTCATTTATAAGAACATACTCTGCGGTTTGAGTTCTTCTCTCCTGCTCCCTCCCCTCCCTCTCCTTCCCTGCCTCTCTTCCTCCCAGGGAGCATAATATTCATGCTAAGTATTACTCATGGAAATTACATCTCTCTGTTAGTTCTTCTTACAAAATAAATTTCATCCAAATCCATTAAGATATTTTAAGCAATATGCCTACTTTAAAGGTGTTATTAATTACGACTTTATTTCAAGATGTTGGTGGGGGGGTCAGACCTTCATCACTCGGTGACGCAGTTTGAGAGTCAGGTGGATTTCATTAGCCTTAGCCCACTCCTTTCAAACTGTCAACAAAGGCAGAGAGGGAGGAAGTCAAATGACCATGAAATATCCAGCAAATAAGCCAAGGCCAAAATTGCTATTGTGCTTAGGAAACCTATAATGAGTTCAAAAGACAATGCCTTACCCACAAACTCAATATCCACACAAACAGCAAGTTTACACTGCTCAGAGAATGGGAATGTTTTGAGACTTTTTCCTATTACTCCTTCGTCCTCGGAGAATGGGCATCTCATATAGATAGATCATGGGTAGACAGATAGACAGATAATGGGATAGATGCAAAGATGGATTCCATTCAGATAGAGTCTTTCTCCTGGGCATGAGGGAACACAAGACAAAGGGACTGAAGAAAATCAGTCATATAAGTATGGCTAACTTAGAAGGAGCCTCAAACTAATCTAAACCCATCTTCTCATTTTTAAAAACTGAGGCAGTGGGAGAGGAACAAACTCACCCCAGGTCACAAAGCCACTAGTGCAACGGTAACTGATACCAGCAAATGGACATTAGGTACTTACCTTGTGCCAGTCTTTGCACACAGCTCTCTACATGTGCTAGCTCATTTAATCCTGCCAGGTCAATCAGAATGCTGGTCTTAGGGATAAAGAGACTAAGGTTCAGACAGGTGAAGCAGCACCAAGATCACTTGGCTGGTAAGAGGCAAAGAAAGACAGGACTGCAACGTGAAAGGTACCCTGGCCCCCATGGAACCTAAACCCCTGGTCTCTAACACAGTGCAAGGTCTCTGTACATTTGAACCTGAAATTTTAATTTAAAATGGTGCATACATTCCAGTGGTAATTGGGAAGTTCCCCCCCTCCTTTTTTTTAATGAACATATGGAAAAATAATTACCTCCCCAAATCGCGCATTCTCTTTTCTCGAATGAAGTCTATGCCAGCACTGAGACTAATTCAGCCGGGGCTCGGCTACCCCATAAATAAGTCATGCCGGGCTGAGTCTGTGTGCCTGTCACTGTCTATGTAACAGAAGAAGCGGTGTCAGGGAGCAGTCAACGCTCACCTCCACGAACACATGTTTCCAGATTGCCCTTGACAGGTTATGAGCAGAGCATTTCAAAGGGATGCATTAAACACCAGCACACGTGCCCTGAGAGTCTGCCTTCCTGGCACTCTGACTTCCTCCAGTGCCATTTGGTTTTGCCTTTGCTTCCATAAGGAAGGAAGTCCACAGCAACTCCTGGGGCAAGTTGGTCTCGATCCAGGGTTGGTCTTTTTGCCTCTCAATACTAGCAGAACTGAGCTATGGATTGATGAGGTGGTCTCGAGGTCAAGAGTGGTGGGTTCAAAACCTGACTCTACCATTTACCAGCGTGTGGCCCTGAACAACCTCCTTGGCCGTGCAGTTTTTCAAATATGGAACAGGGATAACAATGCTCTCCTCCAGAGGCTGTGGTGAGAATTAAACAAGTTGATAATAACTCACATTTATTCGCCACTCATTATATTCCAGATCCTTCATTAAGCACCGAACAAGTATTACTCCTGTAATTCTCACAAAGAAATAGGTGGTATTATTACCCCCATGTCACAGAAAGGGAACTGAGTCACAGAGAGACTATATAACCAGCCAGTTGTCTCCTGACAGCCTGTACTCTGGGTAGCCTGGTTCCAGGCTAAGATCCCTAATGGAACACACTATTAGTAGCACAGAAAACGCTCAATAGATTTTGGTTCTCCTTTGTCATTAAGCAGCCTCCTAACTGCTCCCCTATTCAGAAAGGACAATCATCAGTGTCTTGGGGTAAGAACAGCAGAATTACCATTTATGGACCCTCAAGTTCATGCCCGATGCTTTACTTCTATTCTCTTATTGAATCTTCAGAGTAGTACTGCATGCTAGGTCCTACTGTCTCCTGTGGAATATATGGAGAAGCTGGGGCTCTGTCCCTTGTCCCTAATTGCCAAGGGATTCTCCCAAGGACAATAGGGGCACTAAGATAGAAATCAAAGTCTACCTCACTCTCAAGTCCACACCACTGACAGGCTGGGCAAGTCGTCATAACATACACCATCTAAATCAACCAGATCCTTTCCACCGCTCTCGCTTCACTGTCCCTGTAAGGGACAGTGCTTCCAGACTGCCCAGCTTCCAAACTGCACTGTGCATACAAATCATCCAGCAACCTTGTGAAACAGACTCCGATTCAGGAGGTCTGAGGGGGAAATTGAGACGTTGCATTCCTCATAAGTACCCAGACGATGCCGTTGTTGCTGCAGTGTGGACAACACTTTGAATAACAAGGATATCAGAGAGTCCTTCAGCCCCTCCATCTTTTCTCACTCTTTGCTAGCTGAGACCCAAGAGGCTTCTAAAGCTTACAGAATTGAGAATGGGAATTAGTTCCACCTTCTTTAGCTCAGTGGAGTCAGATTTTCCAAACCAACCCTGCCTCCCACCAACGTCAGCCTCACGCCAGCACACCATCTTACGGGCACGCCCGAGTGCGCTGCGTAGGCACATGTGCGCACACACTTAACACACACCCTCTCAGCCTCTCAAATTTTATGTCTTTTTGTCATATGTTATTATGTACATTTTATATGAAATCTTTCCCGTAGCAAATGAGAACTCAAATTGTAACTAGGCATATTTAACCCCAAAAGGAGAATTCTGCCATATGCAAAATGCAGCAGTTCCGGCAATTTACAAGTGAATAATGACTTAAGAAATGATAACCAGTCTGGTGACATTTGGTTGTACGTGGTTAAGTCTTTCAAAAAAAAAAAAAAAAAGTGCCTTTCCCACTCTCCAATTTAAACCTAGGAGAAGTACTGAAAGGGTTCTTCATAAAGCGGTCCTCTTTTATTAGCGTGAATTCATAGCTATTGTCCTTCCAGTTTAGCCTAATCTCTCTATGCATTCCCCCAAAACCTGCCCAGCTATGCTGGTCTTTCAGCTCCTTGACGGCTGTGATCACTCTTACTTCAGGGTCTGACTGTACTCTTCTCTCTACATGGGCATTTTCTTCTCCCATATGTAATTCTGTGGAGATCTCTCTTTCCTCAAGCCCAGAGTTTCCTTCCATAGGGCAGGGTTTATGGTCAGGACATACTCACTGACCCTGCTCACCATTCCGACAGGTTGACTTCATATCCTAGTCTCTCCAGGTGGGTCATCACTTTTTGGTTATCCAGAAAAAAAGTGGGGAAAAAAAAGGCAATCAAGGTGAAAGAATGTCATAATGGCTAGTAACCCAGGCCAGCATACAAAAGCCACCAGAATGACCTCCACTATCACTCAGTCAAGGATTTCCTCCATGAATCAATGCCAAGAGGTAGGACAAGCGAAGCAGTGTGAATTTGCAAACATTCTATTTAGATATGCTGGTTACAACAACACTAATAGAAGAAGGCACTACCACCAAGAAGTTCCTGCATGTAAAACTCAATGCATTCTCTTTTGGTCACAGATTCAAATTTCCCAACGATCTCCATTCTTGCCCTCTAAGAAAACTTCTTCTGGACTTCCTTCCAGTGATTTTCTTTTCTTGTGACTGTGAAAATATCAAAACTGCAAATCTCTTCTTTACCATGCTTGGGTCAACAACCATCTCTCTGGCAAAGACTGCATCTTATGAGCAGGTTACGCCTGCCTAAGTCTACTATTTCAATACTGTTTATAGTAACAAAACAAAATGCACAAAATATTCCCTAACACATAGAATCTCTCCCAGTTGTCACTTACTCCCTGATAATAATAATTACAAGCAAACACTTAATATGTGCCAGACGTAATCCTAGCACTTTACATATACTAATTCACTAAACTTCAAAATAACTCTGTTATTATTATCTTCCCTATTGTGCAGATTAAGAAACTAAGACACAAAGAAGTAAAGTGATTTTCCCAGTGTCACACAGGTGGTAAGTCTGAATTTGAACATGAACTCAAATCTAGGCTGTCTGGATCCCATACTCTTAAACCACTATACATCGCTACTCTTGTTTATAGGATACCTGTCCCCACATATTGATTAACCTAATAATCTCTCATTTTAATTCATTTAATGCCTGATCAGCATATTCTGTCATGTATAATTTCAAACTGCCATGGAAATTCGAAGAACAAAGAACAGTGTACTATAAGAAAGAGAAACACTGGGGATCTAACTTTGATAAGGGAAGTAAAGGAAGTGCTCTCTGAAGAATGAAACTTGAATGTAGACCTGAAAGATGAGGAGGGGCCAAGCACAGGGAGACCTCAGGTAGATAAATGTTCTAAGACGTGAGAATAGCTTAGCCAAACCCTAAAGGCAGGAAAGTAACTAGAAGTAAAGAACTGACCCAAAAACTTTGTGGTCAAAACCGAGTAAGAGCAAAGTGGAGGGGGTGGGGGCAACCAGTTCAAGGGATTTGGCAGGAAATATGAAGAACTAGTAACCGGAGAGAAATGGAGTAAGAAACCACTTTTCTTTGAGGGTGGAATGGCTAAGACAAGAAGCTATTTGAATGTGCAAGGGGTGACAGCACAACACAACATACACAACACAGATGGAAACAGTATTTCATTTAAAGTTCCCCAGGTGACCCCAATGGTATCAGAGGTGAAATGAGTACCACCTGTGTGGTCCTTGAGGGACACTCAGCAGAATGATAGAATTCCAGAAGAGTGGAATGAAAAGGGAATTAAGGAAACCATGCAGTTCTGCATCCTTAACACCGAAACCACTGTTTTTCTCTCTAGATTGTTCCCCACCTTTTCCTTCCATCACTCATAATGGACGTTCACAGGATGACAGACTTGCAAGTAACAAAGCTGCTCAGTGAGGGAGCTAAGGATCAGACTGGGTGACTCACACAGCCAGATGGCTTCGTGGTTTGTCCCTGCCCCTTCTGTCCTGCAGAACCACACACAAAAAAATCCTGAAGTTGTGCTAGGCAAGGTAATACCCCAAAATCAGCCATACAGCCTCAACCCACATGGACCCCTTAATGGGTCTTGTTTGACCAACCTCATAAAAGTACAGAATAAGGCTCCTCTTTCTTTTGTACTAGAAGTGTCAAGAGCCTCTCCAGCCATTTATTTGATGGAGAGGCTGCTAAATGTTACGGCAAACAGCCCCATCAATCTGGGTAATAGCTGAATGTTTGTGTCTGCTGAAACCCTAAGACCTCACCAACCTGCAAGGAAAAGTTTTCCTGACTTCCAGAGCAGGCTCTGTGTGATTATCAGGAACAGGATGGTCCCGTGCTGCGAGGGGCTCTGGCCTGGACTTAAGGAATGTTCCACCTGTGCCATCATTCTGCTGCTGACTTGCATGGCCTTGAGGAAATCACTGGATCACTCCAGGGAAACTTTCACTAGAACGGAGAAGGGATGGGGCACCTGGGTGGCTCAGTCCTTAAGCGTCTGCCTTCCGCTCAGGTCATGATCCCCGGATCCACCTTCGCATCAGGCTCCCTGCTTGGTGGGAAGCCTACTTCTCCCTCTCTCACTTCCCCTGTTTGTGTTCCCTCTCTAGCTGTGTCTGTCAAATAAATTTTAAAAACTAAGGAAGAAGAAGAAGGAGGAGGAGGAGGAGGAGGAGAGGAGGAAGAAGAAGAAGGAGGAGGGGAGGAAGAAGAAAGGGAAGGAGGAAGGAGGGAGAGGAGAAGGAGGGGGAGGAGGAGGGAGAGGAGGAGGGAGAGGAGGAGGGGGAGGAGGAGAGAGAGGAGGAGGGAGAGGAGGAGGAGAAGAAGAAGAAGAAGAAGTAGTAGTAGTAGTAGTAGTGGGGGGGGGCTACTACAAACAACCCTAAACGCGTGCACAAACTTCAGAAGCAAGTGCATCCTTTCAGAACTAGGTGATGCCAGTGAATTCCTTCAGCCCTCTAGCAGCTAACTGTGGCTACAATAGTGCTTGCTGCTGAGTAACAACCACAAAATCCCAGTGGCGTGCCACAGTGAGAATTCATAGAGCTCATGCATCCACAGTTCAGGTGATGGAGGCTCAGCGGGGCTGGCTGGTTTCATCTGGGCTTGGCTGGAGTCACTGGCTCTGTTCCGTGTGAGTCCCATCCTCTCCTGGCTCCTGCCAACTAGCCCAGGTGTACGCCTCTCATGATGACGGCGGGGTTGTGAAAAAGCAGGCAGAAACATGTGAGGCCTCTTAAAGCTCAGGCTTGGAACTGGCACACTGTCACACTCATCTTATTCTATTGGCCCAAGCAGTCCACATGGCCAAATCCAGAGTCAAGGGACAGGGAAACATACTCCATTCCTTTGGTGCCAGGAGCTACAAAGTCATGTGGGAAAGAACATACACAGAGGGAGGAACCAGTGAGTTGGTCCACTTTCCAACCCAGTTTCCCTCTTGTTTCCCCTTTACATTGTGCCCCACCTGGAATAAGCCCACATCCACCTACCTAAATCGGATCTATTCTACAAGTCCTATACCAAGAGCCCCGCTCCTCCACCGCATGGAGCCCCGCAGCTGACCAGAGCTGTTCCAATTCTCTGGACCTTATGGAATGTTTCTTTCAGTGCCCCCGATGCTGGAGTTCAAATAACAGGGTGGCTGGGTGACGGATTAGGCTCTCTGTAAAGGGGATGTGGTGTTGGCGTTTAGCTTTCCCAAGAAGAGAAGGAAGTGCTGACTGTCTCTCAAAGAACTGCCTGACCTAAAACCCCTGGGGAGCTGAATGGTGGGACTCCCTTTGGTGGGCGGGGGAGGGGGGTCACAGTGGGAGCCAACCTGCGGCCCACCAGTAGATGGCGCTGTACTTTGTTGTGTTGGCCCCACAGCAGCACTGCTTGGGTGCCAATGGCCCACAGTGCCGCCTTCACGGGGCGTCAGAACCTTCATTCTCCTGGGAGTCCGGACCTAGTGGGACTCAGGAGCAGATATCATCAGGTCTCTTTAGAGGATTTTTCCCCTGTCCACCACAATACCCAAAACTTCCTTATTGAAGAATGCTTCCCCCTATAAAATTGATCAAAGCACAGACAAGTATGAGTTATAGACCCACACAGCCAGATCTCAATTAGATTTATTCAATCCACCCCCAACTCTAAATATAATTTTTTTAAGTGAGAAAATTAGGTAGAAGAGACAAAAGTAGGAAAAAAACAAGACGAAGCCACAAGCAGGACGATCACTCAACACTGATCATACTGCATCCCTGGTAATGCCCAGCTTTCAAGGCACTAGGAGGAGGATAAAGGGCATGGATGGCCCCCGTTCAGCTGCTGTCCCCTTTCTCCCAACTTGGGATCTTCCTTATCAGCCTCCTGAATTTTTGAGGTCTCACTCACCTCTGGTTACAGGACCAGGCCTGCTCGGTCTCAAAATAAACACAGTCCGACCCCCATAGAGATTCCCTCTCATCCCCCAGGGCCACTACCAAAGTCTTGTTCTTCTACTCTCTTCAACATCAGAGGCAGCCCAGACTCTTACCTCGTCTCCCTCTTAAGTGCCCAGGGACCATTTTGCACACATCTCTCAGCAGGGGCTGCAGCAGACACCATAAACCTCAGAGCAAGATTCATTAGCTCCACAACAGGTCCTGGTGCTCACCCTCCCGCGTGCTCTGCTTCCTCCCAGTAACTGCGGGCTCTGGCACAGAAAGGAACGAGTCCAGCAGCCGCTGATGCCCCACGGTGGCTCCAGTGGCCACTAGGAGCACGTCAAAGTGGGCTCCTGGCCCTGCAGGCACGTACCAGAGCCTGGGAGATGAGCCTGGGAGATGCACTTCTGGCCTGGTCGTGCTGCCTCCGCTTGGAGTACAATTTAGGACATTTCTTTCCACGTTGTTCTAAGCAAGTGGGAACCTAGAGAGATCTGCTAATTGGCATCACAAGTCCTAGCATGCCCTGATCCCCACAGAGCACCTTATTGCTCTAATTGTTTGGAGACCCATTTTCATGTTCCAAGACCAGAGGCCAGAGACTCTGCAATAACCTGAAGGCAAGAGAGGCTAAACGTTCTCAGTGCCATTGTTCTGGACAGACTGCAGTTTGCGGTTTCAGCTGTGGCAGGACAGGACAATTCTAGGGACACCTGTGATCTAGGAAGTTCCTTCCAGTGGGTCAGGGTCCACAGGAAGAAAGGATCCCTCAGGGTTATTCCAAAGGTGGATGAGATGGCATGGGAGGTCATGGGCACGGGCTCAAACTGACCCCATCACAGGGTCAGACAGTCAGGAACCTGGCCATTAACTATGGTTCTTCCTCTCTCCATGACCAACTTAGCAATCAGCAACATTACCTGCTAACTTGCTCTCGAATCTGTCCTATCCTTCCCATTTCCACTAACTGAAGCTCAGTTCTTTACCTGGACTATTCTCTCCACTCACACCCCCAATCCAAGTCTCCAGCCCTCTTACCCAAGGAGCAGCAAACTACAGCTCATGGACCAAGTTCAGCCAGCCAACGGTTTCTGTAGATAAAGTTCACTGGCACACAGCCATGCCCATCTGCTTACAGATCACCTCTGTTTTAGAGCTGAGTAGTTGCAAGATAGCACGTGGCACAGAGTGAAAAATACCTACTTATATGGCCCTTTAAGAAAAAGCCACCACCACCGGCATGAGTTCAAGTCACCTGTGTCACTCAAGAGTCACCAACTGCCCCCCCTGCCAAATGGGAAAAATTTAAATTCCTTGGCATACATGCATGTAACATTGTTTATAAATATTTACCAAGTTCTGGGGTTACAAATTGGCAGCCCATGGGTTTCAGCTAGCCACTGTACATCTTCTGTGGCCCACAGAGTCAAAGTATTAAATTAATTTCAACTCTTACAAATCACAAGATTATACATCAAAGTTCAGATTACTGACTTGGAAATTTCCTTATCTTGGAAAACATAGAACTCTTGCAACTCGGGGCCTCTGTTCCCACACAGCATCCATCAGCCAAAAATCAACCTACATCTGCCCCCTTTGGATGATGCCTATGCTCTCCAGTCCACCACAGACCCCACCACTCCCTAGTATCCTACTCCAGGCCTATTTCCCTCATGCAGGGAGATGAGTTTGATACCCTGTGCTCTTCCTTCTCTCTTTACCGCTGGTAGTTCTCTCCCTGAAACGATTTACTACAGTTACACCCAAGGAGTTACACCCAGGAGTTCCCAAAGAAGCCATGCTCTCTCCCACCACCATGCTGGTGTACACACTATGCCCTTGCGTTAGTCCACCAGGGCTGCCATAACTAAGTACCACTAACTGGGTGGTTTAGACAACTGAACTGTATTTTCTCACAGTTCTGGAAGCTGGAGGCCCCAGATGAAGGCGAGAGCAGACTGGCTCCTTCTGAGGCCTCTCTCTTGAGCTTATAGCTGGCCTTATTCTCTCTGCATCTTCACATGGTCTCCCCTCTGTGCAAGTCTGTGTCCCCTTCTCCTCCTCTTACAAGGAAACCAGTCATACCAGATTAGGGCCCACCCTAATGGTCTCATTTAACCTTAGGTACATTTTTAAGGACCCTACCTCCAAACAGAGTCACATGCTGAGGTACTGGGGGTTAGGACTTCAACACTGGAATTAGGGTAGGGAACATCACTGAGCCCATACACCTCTCTTCCAAAAATGTCCTCACCTACTTTAATCATCTGACAAATACTCTTTCTTTAAGAGGCAGATCAGACATCCCCTCCATGGTGAGGCCTCCTCAGAAATCTCCTGCAGGATTTGCCTTCCCATCTTCTCTTTCTTTGCTCCTTGGGCACACCCTCACTAGAGAACTATTACTCTGCACTATAATGATTTATATCGGCCCACCCCACCCCCTTTTTTTCCCAGAGAACTGTGAGCTTCTGGAAACAGTAACTACTTTTTTTACCTCTATTCATTCAATAAATATCCACTGGGGACCCACCTGTGCCTGACGATGCTGATGTCACTGAAGATTTGACTGTCAACCAGATGGACCAGTTTCCTGCCTACAGAGGGTCTACACTTGAGCGAGAGAGAAGGATACTAAATAAGAGAATGAACAAGAGAAGTAACCTTCACAGCATCATTTAACTCCTTGGGGATATTCAAAAGACACTGAATGAATGCTATAAGGGAAATGGATGCAAGATGGGTCTAGGTATCTCAGGACATTTTCACACTTGGATTTCTGTATTGTTTTGACTCTGGGTTGCTGAGGCAGTTATTATATAGAATGTCAGTCGGCCTCTTCTTGTCCTGAGAGCTCCTGTCACTAGCTTGGGCCCCCTGCCTCCCTATGTCTTTCCTTAAGTCATGGGATCCAACACCATGCCTAGGAAGAGATGTAAAGACCAACACAAAGCCCACCAACGACTCCCACTGCACTGCCTCAAAAATCCCCAAGGTTAAGGTCTGATTGCCAATGGCCAGACCCAGAGATGGGCAATATTTTCCTGTGTGCAACTTCCAGGTAAATTTGTGGGGGAAAAATGAGGGCAGGGCAAAGGACTAGGCCTAAGAAGTCCCCTTCTATGTAAATGATGTCCATTTCAGGAGCATAATGGTTTATAATTACCTGTAAGGAAGTAATGGGTGATTTCTAGAAGTTTTCCACTAATACATGAGAAACAGTACCAGCCATGCCATAACCCCCACTCTGCTGAAAGCACAAGCCAGTGGGAGCTCAGCATGGCCACCCATCATGTCCACTCCCTTCCTGTTTCCCATAATTCTTAAAAAGTAAGTGCTATCTGGGCGCCTGTGTGGCTCAATGGGTTAAAGCCTCTGCTTTTGGCTCAGGTCATGATCTCAGGGTCCTGGGATCGAGGCCCACATCAGACTCTCTGCTCAGCAGGGAGCCTGCTTCCTCCTCTCTCTGCCTGCCTCTCTGCCTACTTGTGATCTCTCTCTGTCAAATAAATAAATAAAATCTTAAAAAAAAAAAAACTTCTCTATTAAAAAAAAAGTAAGTGCTATTTGTGTAGCACTAAATTAAAAAAAAATGCATACTACAGAAATTTTTCAGTGCATTACAAAACTTATCCATGGAACTCCATGTCTTCTCATATTCATTCACATATAAAATTCAGAAATCATTTCTGCCACATAAAAATTTATCTTAAACTTATGGGTTAATGTTAAATCTATGCATTAGCAGGAAGTGGCTTACAAATCCTAGGCACCTCACTCTAGAGCACATCCAGTGGTCCTTTACAACTTTTAGTTCACTTTACAAATATATTCCAATATGGCCTGCATATTAATTATCTATTGCTGGATGGTTTATATTGTAGGTGGCTATTTTTGATGATTATATATATGATTATATTTAAATGATTATATTTTCTATGCAATTATTGTTGGTAAATAAAAGGTAAGGTTCACCAAACTACCAAATTCTTTTTTTTTTTAAGATTTTATTTATTTATTTGACAGAGACATAGCCAGAGAGGGAACAAAAGCTGGAGGAGTGGGAGAGGGAGAAGTATGACGTAGGATTCGATCCCAGGACCCTGGGATCATGAGCCGAGCCGAAGGCAGATACCCAACGACTGAGCCACACGGGCATCCCACCAAACTACCAAATTCTTATTTCTCATAGGTTTTAGTTCATTCCCTGAGATTTTCTGTGTAGATAGTCCCATCATTTTAAGTAATGATTATTTTTGCCATGTTCTTTCCCATATATATCCTTAGTTCATTTTCTTCTATAATTGCATTGGTAAGCAATCCCAGGGCACATGTAAATAATGAGAGAAAGGACAGTTTGTTCCTATATTCAGGGGAAATGTCATTAGGATCTCCCCACACTGACAGGCATAACATTGGTTAGCTGTTGGTTTGGTATAGATTTCTTTTTTTCTTTTTTTCTTTTTTTTTGGTTAATAAAAAATGCACTTTAGGATTCCAATCATCCTACTATTAGTAACAGATGTCAGATTTTATCAAATATTTTTAGGGATCTACCATGATGATCTCAAGATTTAGAGAATACTTTTTTCCTATACTACACATTTTCCCAAGTTACAGGGCTAATAGTAGAATTAGTAGATCAGAGATACAAACGTTTGAAAGTTCTTCATACATTTTGTCAAACTGTATCCCCAAAGGATTGGGCCAAATGATACTCCTCATCTGCCCCCAACCCACAGGGGATGAAAATGGACTGTCCAGCATTGTGCTTTGACAACTAAAATCTCTGTCAACTGCTAAGACTACTGAATGTTGGCTATGAAATAAACAAGATATACCGCCTCTGTCCCACTCTCCTACTGCAACTCTTAAAAAATAATTATTGGTCCTCAAGTTTATGGTACCTGCTGACATTTCATAAAGATTTTAACACAATTCCTCTGGAAGAGCCCTTAAGGAATATCTAGCACAATGACTGAGAAACATTTTGAGGTCACAGAACTACAATAACCTGAAAAAGTTATACACGCTTTTCCCAGGAAAAAATGTGCATACGTGGATTTTTTTTCTTTCAGAAATTTCCAAATATCTGTAGATTTCCTGAAAAAATGTGCATACGTGGATTTTTTTTCTTTCAGAAATTTCCAAATATCTGTAGATTTCCTGTCTGGTATGTCACAGACCCAAGTGAAGAAATCTAACCTAGTCCAACACTTCTGTTTCACAGGTAGGGACAAATGAGGCCAGCATCCCACTTTGGTTAAAAACTAAAATGAAACCACCTTTTGCTTTGTTTTAAAAGCCTTTTCCAAAATTATCTAAAGAGAAAAGCATATATTAGTTTTCTGCTTTAAAAAGATATTTTTATTTTTAAAAAGTAAAACATTTTGAGGAACAGCAGCATTACTGAACTTACCATGAAGCTTCCCAAGATAAATACTTTAAGGGAGTCCATATCCATTCTCATGGGATAAATGGGAAAATGTGTCCTAGCAGGATTGAGAAGATCCAGAGTCTGGTCCCAGCAGGCCAGAAAGTTAAAGGTTTATTGGAGCAACTCATAAACCCTGTCAGCCTCATTTATCACATGTGTAAAATTGGTCAATAATAAGGTTGTAGGCTATGGAGGGTTGTGTATGTGTGCCTTGTATGAGTGTGTATTGTGGGTAATGGTGGGTTCTGAGTGTACCCATGTATATGTGCTTTAGGTTATGGGGGGCTGGTGTGTTGTGTGGAGGGAGTTGTGGGTTGTGTGTATATGGGAATTGTAGAGTATGGGAGTGTGTGCGTGTGTGTGTAGGTAGGGCTCAAGGGGTAGGCTGGACCAGACTGTGGGTAGCACAGAACCTGCTCGGGCCCAGATGGCATCCCTTTTTCAGTGTAAGACAGCTGGCCTCCAAATGCCAGCACCAGCATGGACTTGTCTGAGGGGGCTTCTCTGGGTCTGGGTCCCGCTTTGGCCCCACCTCAGCAGACCAGAAGTGCCTGAGAATTCATCTCTCAACCCCTAGTGGGCCCCAATCAATGACTGACAAGGGTTAGAGGATAAATATCCCAGCTCTCCAAAATTCAAGTTCTATGCCCTTTTGTAGAGCTGCCCTGTAGGATCTTACTCCAACTGCCCAGGACAGTAATGGTCAATAATGGTGATAACATGCTTGGAAGTGATCTTCTATTAGTTACTTTCTTTTCCTTGCTGTATTTCCATACCCCCTGTCTGGACGTTTCCTGAGATCCTTCCCAAATAAATACTCCATTCTCACATCCATTATCTAAATGGTCCACTTCTGGAAAAACCCACACTAAGACAGCCTTATAAGCCATCCTGAACTTGCCCCTAAGGGCAATGGGAAGCCATGAGGGTTATCAATGGGGGCACCACACAACTTGTTATGTGTTTAAAAAATTAACTGAGTAAGACCTAAGGATCCAGAACCTTTCTGTAGTCCACAACGCATACCCCAAGGTATGTGTCTAGGCTGTTGATGAACAAAGCCTCCTAATGGAAGGGAGGGTATTTGCCCACCTGCCAGGCACAGTGGTCCCATTCTCCGGGGAACAGGCAAGCCAAGACTCAGGTCCAAGAAACCTGCTTCACAGCCCCATTCACACAGGAATGCTTTCCTAGAAACACCTTCAAAAGCATTGTGCCTAAACCAGTCAAAAGAAAAATCCTGGGCCAACTTAAAACCCAGGCAGAGCTGCCGTTTCTGGGGGACACTGCCATTTCCATTAAACCCCCACTTGGAAATGGAGGCCAAAGTCACCACCTGCCCTGTGAAATTCTTCCCTGTCAGCCACACTCTTCAGGATGAAGGAGAAAGGGCAGAGCCCTGGCCTCTGGAGGGCTGAGGAGCACATCATGCACACATGCACTCCTCCTGAAGGAGGAGATGAGGCGCCTCTAAGCTGCAGGATGGACAGGACCCTCCCTCTGTGCTATAGTGGGGCTGTCCATCCCTCTCATTGTTTCCTGGAGACCCTGGGAGCAGTGGTAAAGCCGCAGTAACAGTGTGAAACACGAAACAGACTCAGCATCAAGCCCCATTTCCCTTCTGTATACATATTCGTGAACAATCTATTTAACCCTCCATGCCTCAGTGTCCTCCTTATAAAATGAGGCTAATCACACTTATTTCAGTGTTGCTGAGAGGCCTAAATGAGACCCAGTGTGTGAGAACCCCTAACAGGATGCCTAAAACATACTGTTAAATATTCCTTTCCTTTCCCATTAGAAAAAGTAACACTTTTGCAATAATTTCCACATGCCAGGCACTGTTTAAAAGAAACCTTTCCACACCCTGTGAAGCAGGTCCTACAACTCACCCCATTTTATAGATTAGCCAATGGAGTCAGAGAGGAGTCCTGGCACGTCCTGTGGGGGCACTAGGGTTGGAACATGGTGACTCTGGCCCCAGAGCCCAAGTTCTCCCCTATTCCACTTGCTCCCCAATTTACAAGAAAAACAGGAAGCCCACCTATCCCAAGAAGAACGCTTATGTATCATCAGGCATCGCGTTCATCACTTGTTTATGCTAAGTTTCAAGACAGGTGCGTCCATTGGTGGGTAATATGTAGTAACTCTGGCTTCAAAACCAAACAAGCCGGGAAGCCTGGGTGGCTCAGTGGGTTAAGGCCTCTGCTTTCAGCTCAGGTCATGATCTCAGCGCTCTGGAATCGAGGCCCGCAGAGAGCCCGTTTCCTCCTCTCTCTGCCTACTTGTGATCTCTCTCTCTCTCTCTCTCTGTCAAATAAATAAAATCTTTAAAAAAAAAAAAAAAAAAGAAAACAAGCCAAAGTCAGGCTGCCATGCAAAAGTGGTTCCCAAGGTGTGACCCACAGGCCAGCCACGTCAGCGTCACCTGTGCATGTGTCAGAAATGCAAGTTTTCAGGCCCCCACCCAGACCTACTGAATCAGAAACTCTGGGGTGGGGCGCAGCCGCCTCTGAGCAAGCTCTCCAGGTGATGTCCATGGTCACTCATGTCTGAGCACCACCACTGTAGTGCTCTATGTATGTTTTCCTTCTGCGATAACTCCTAAGCATGAAGAAAAGAAAGGAGAGAGAGAGAGGAGGGAGGGAAGGGAAGGGAGAGAGAGGGAAGGAAGGGAGAGAGGGAGGGAACGAACTGTAACATTGTTATTGTCTCGTTTCCAGCTGAGGCTGTTAGGAAATAGGGGCGGTGGACACCTAATGTCCACTGAGGACAAACTCATTTACTCATTCATTCATTCTTCATTCAATATCCACTTCTGAGCATGGACTGTGGGCGATGGCAGCATAGAGCTAACAAAACAAATGCACTAGGTTCCTACTTCTGCATTCGAACAATCTAGTAGGGGAAGCAGTCATGTAACACCTAATTAAACAATTATTAAGTTGTGCCTGAGGTAAAGAATATGAAAGAGAACAAGAAGAAGTCAGGAATGCATAGTGGGGGTTGCACACCTCACCTTACAGATCGGGGAAAACCCCTCTGGGAAAGTGACATCTAAGGCAGGACACTGTCCGCTGAAGCAGGTTAGGAGGCCGCAGCCAGGTGTGAGGGGGAGCAGCCTGTACCAAGGCCCTGGGATAGGAATATGCTCCCTGGGTGGTCTTAGGGACAGAATCCCTCTGCTCAGGGTTCCCACACTGTGTGACAGGGCAAAGGCAGAATGTACGTTCATGCACAGGGCCCTGTGGGATTCCAGCTTGTCTCGGGACTGTATTCCCACCCACACCGCCAGACAGAAGCTTGGCTTGCTTGCTGCATCCCTAAGCTAGCAGGTGGCGGTTCCGAGATCAGGTTCCACTGATGGGTAAATCCTGCATGAAGCCGGGAGCTCCCCACAGGCAGGGGCCACCTGGGGCTGCCTAGATCCAGCTCCTGGTCATCACTTTTGCTCTGAACTTCCTCTAGCTTTCTACTAGTGCAGCTCAGCTTTCTTTCTTCCAAGCTTGCCTACATTTCTTTTTCTTATTTTATCTTCCAGAATTGCTCCATAATTAAAGAGAAGCAGTAAGAGTGAATTGGCCACCTCAGCTCACTGCACTACACTGACTTTTAACCCCCCGCCCCCGACTACATTAAGTGACATTGCAATGGACTTTCAGAAGATCACAGATTTCCCATCTGAACCTGAACCACCCAGGATTGTAAACCTGGCCTCAAGATCCTCTCTGCCAAACTGCATGAGCTCCCTGATTTGCTTGCCAATATTCCCAGCAACTACCATAGGCTGCAGCACAAAACAGTGACCAGTAAATATTTCTGAATGGATAAATGAGTTCATGTTAACCTTCATATAATCCTATTGAGGAGAGAACACTGTTCCTCTTTGAAAGGTAAGGGAATGGAGGCTCCGAGTGCCAGGTAACTCACCAGAAGTCCATCAGAGAGCAAGCTGCAGATCTTAGAGTCAAAATCAGGGCTGTGAAATCCCAAAGGCCTCTCTCCATCCACCACAGTGCTTCCTTGACAGCCCTGACACTCCAGAAGCACTGGGCTTGGAGGTGAGGGCAAACGGATGGAAAAGAGGGCTGCGTCTTTCTGCAGGCGTGGGAGACCGTGTTGTGTGACTGGAGAAGAAGGGTGTGAGTCCTGTGGCAAGGGGGAGTAACCGAGTGGCTGACAGAATGAGGTGAAGGTAGACATCCCCGCACTGTCGCAACAGAGAAGACAAACTCTCATCAGAAATAATAGTTTAACCCCTCATAAAGATCGCCCCAGCTCTGCCCTGGAATGTAAAGAGTTGCAGAACATATGGGATGAAAAGCCCGCTCAGATTGCTGTGCCTGCCTTCAGGGTCGGTCCCCAGACTGCCTGCTCCAGAACTCACCAAGACGGCCTCAGAGGGACCACGGTGTCACCAAGAAAATCACAAGAAGGGAGGCCAATGGTTCACTAGAACTCTCCATCCATGAGATCCACCCTAACTTTGCAAGATATTCAGAATTCTAAACCCTTAGCAGATTTATCTTATCACCTCATCACCATGCAAGCTGAGCAGAGAAAAGCTGAGTACAGATTGTATTTCACAATGATTGCAACCTTGCTTAAAACGCAAAATAAAAATATGGGCACCCTGAAGAAAACAAACCATGGAGAAGAGCAATGACATGAAAAGCTGCAGGACTAGGACCCAAGCGGGGTGTTTCCTGTCATTTTCTATATTGTCCTGAATGAACCTACCTCCTCAGAATAAAACAAAAGTGCATGGTAAAGGAATATAACGGTGCTTACTGAGTGCCTGTTACCTGGCTATTTTGTCCCATTTTACATACCCCAAGGAAGTGCATGTTATTAGCCTTGTTTTACAGGGAAAGCAGCAACCTCTGATGGGCTGAATGACCTGACCACATTGCAGCTGATAAGCGCAAAGCCACGTTTTTAAAAATAGCTGTTGACCTGCTCTAAAGCGTACTTTCCAACCTTGGCTGCATGTTAGAATCATATGGGAAGCTTGTAAACATGCTGCTGTCCAGGCCGCAACCCAGACCATGATATCTGAATCCCTCACAGAACAGTGGGTGGCTCAGTCCTGATCTCGGGGTCCTGGGATGGAGCCCAACAGTCAGGCTCCTTGCTCAGCAGGGAGTCTGCTTATCCCTCTGCCCCTCTTGCTCTCTCACTCACACACACACTCTCTCTCTCTCAAATAAATAAATACAACCTTTATAAACAAAATCTGACTCCCTCAGTAACATGAGATTGGTGCCAGCAAGAGTGTGGTCTTTAAAGACAAGCCCTGTAGTGGAGTTCCTGGCAAGCCCTACCTCCAGCCCTTGGAGACAGTCTCTGTGCACCTTCAAGGCCTTCAAAAACCTCCTTCTGCTTAAACTAGCTCAAGTGCCTTCTGTTGCCTGTAATCAAGAACAAGTCACTTAAGCCATCTGGGCCTTTTCAGGCAGAATAATCAGCAGTACTAGGAATATAACAGAGGTGTCCAGAACTAGGAGGTTGGGCTGGACTAACGCATCCAAATCCCAGCTCGGTCACTTACGCTGTGGCTCTGGACAAGTTACTTCAGCTTTCGGAGCCTCAGTTTCTATGAAGTACAATGAAGACAGTACATACTTTGCCCGGGGAGTGTAAAGGGTGCTTCGCACATATAAAACACTTAAAGTTTAGCTATTACTAAATAACTAAACTATTGTTGAGTTTGGCACTGAAAGCTCTTCCCTGCCGAAGGACCACTACAACCTGAAGCTCCAGGAACACTAATGTCCTCCAGGCTTCTTAGATGCCAGGCCATTCCCACCACCATCTCTCTGCCCTTGTGGCTCCTGCCTAGAATTGGTGAGGTAGCAGAAGGAGGCTAGCTGCGGAAACATAAGCTGGTACCCTGAAACACCCCCCACCCC